>BQNB010036598.1:0-50008 GCA_026074375.1 Tanacetum coccineum | reverse complement strand
CATTTTCACGACTCGGACTCTAAAAAAAGATTTTATGCAAAATGATATTCCGGACAACTTTCTAGTTTTAGCCGAGACCTAAAACTCAACAGAAAATAACCAAAATGCCCCTGCAAGTTTCTGCAGGAACTTGTGACATTTTTAATAAAAAGTGCATAATTTTACCTTGGGTTTTGACCGTTATTACTCGATTTTAAAACTAGCAAGTCTCGCGGTGAAGTAAAACGAAATTCCGAGCAACTTTCTTGTTTCGCCGGAAGGCCGAAACGGACTCAAAAGTGCTCAAAACGAACATTTAAAATTCTGTCAGCAACTAAATAACTATAAGAGCTGTTTGGAAAGTTTTCAAGTTTTCAAATCTTGTTTTCGCCGTAACTTCTTCGTTATTAGTAGTTACAAGGCGTTCGAGTTACCAAAACACTCGTAAAAATACCCTCTACCATATTTTCTAACCCAAAATCAAATTTCACGAAATCTTGTGCCTCGTTTTCCGTGTCAAAGTTTCTGCCCAGAATGTATACTTTACAAAATGCGCCAAAAACTATTTTTGACCTAAAAATCCACTCACAACATATCTAAAATAGCCTATACATGATATTCATATCGTTCAATCACCCAACAACACTTTTAATCTAATCTACGCAAGTTTCGCTCGGATTTCATCACATGCATCAATCGATAAATTAACAAATCGCGAAATACAAAAACAAATGTAACTATAATATTAATAAGAATACTCACAATGCTATAATAAGCAAAATTAATAATCGAAATCGTCTCCTTTGTCTTAGCCGAGACTTGAACCGAAACCAACAACCAAAACCGGACCTTCTCTATTTGAACCAACTTCCAAAACTTGTTTATCTAACACTTTTACTACCACTTTTTCAACCGAAATTGGTTAAATCAAACTCGAACTCTAACTCGAAAAATACTTATTGCATGTCGTATATTTAAGGTGGAATAGGTTTAGTTTTTCGTGGGGATTAAAAAGATATAACTTGATCATAATGCATGTGATTTTTTCGGCGAATGGTGGTGGTGGAGTGGTGGTAGCCGGTGGTGGGAAAGGGGAGAGCAAAACACATACATTTTTGTTTTATAAAAATGAAAGTGTGTGTATACTTCCTTATATAGTGAGCTATCTTTTGGCAATTGACACTTTTAGTCCTTCCCTCTTTTCTACAATTGGTTTTTGACACATGAACGTTTTTCTTAAATAAAAACCGACTACTATAGCTCGGGATTATACTACCGAGACTATTTTTATTTCCGTCACACTTAATTTGGTTTAAAATATTTAATAAAAATATCAACTCACGTCAAAATAAAGTTTTGACTCGGTTTCGACTAACTCGGGACGAGGACGGTTGACTCGCGCGATCTCACCCCTTAATATATACCAATAAATATAAACAAATATAAATATATATCAAGGAACAAAATCCGCGAAATCAATGAAACCGGAAGCAGTATAGAGTGTCTCCGGGTCGTTATGTCCCAACGAGGCTTGAATGGAAAATCGAAAGACGAATTGATAATCGATGTTTGAATATGACAAGGAATGATTGGGCACTAACACTAATAAGCAAATGCACGAGAAGAGAAGCAAGGAAAATAAGCTAGAGCAGGCATAAAAGCTAGGAATGGTAAAAACACTAAAAACTTTTACACTAAGACACAAATAAGCTCAAATAAGCTTAAGACAAATCAAATAAGCTAAACTAACTCTAAATAAGCAAATTCAAAAAGCAATTAAGCTAAATTAAGCAAGAAAAACTCAGCAGTACTAACAACAGTACTAACAGTATTAACTATCAGTACTAACTTGGAGTTAGTACTGCTAGCTTTGAGTTAGTACTGCTAGTGGAAAATCCCAAAAGAGAACTAGCAGTACTAACTATGGGTTAGTACTGCTAGTTGAAAATACCCCTTAAAGTTTTCACAAATCATTTTTCTTTTTATATTAAGCTGATTTGGTCCTAAATTATTAAAAACAGATTATCAAATAACAAAATAAGACACTTATAAACAGATTTTAGTCAACAATAAGCACTTAAATAAGCTGAATCAATCTAACAGTTTTAACTCATAACTAACAGTACTAACTGGGAAATGTGCACAAGTCACTTTTAAACTAACAACTAAGCAAGATAAGAACTAAACATCATGATAAAGCATAAATAAGCAAATTTAGGTAACAAATAAGCACTATAAGCAGTTCTGCAGTAACTAAGAGAAATAAGAGAAAGAGAGACTTACAACACCCTTGCTCAAAACAGGGTTAAACAAAGAGTCTACAAGCTCTAGCTTGTATAAAACAAGCTAGTAGTGTCCATAAGCCCATCCAGAACTGGCTTATCATCCATAAGCTGTGGTATATTTGAGTGTGGACTTTTTAGTGACTTTACTTAAATTCTTAGTATTTGAGTTTAAGACAAATGACTTATATGATTTTATAAGGCTTAAAACATATTAAGTAAAGCTTTTAACAGAGGAAATACAGAGAATCAAGAATTGACTTAAAAACTCCAAATTTGTATTAAGACGAAAGCTGAAAGTAAAAGCTGTAAATGACTTTAAAAACTAAAAATAAACTTAAGATATTCTACAATTAACTAGTTACTAACCTTTTTCCTCAAAGCTTACAAAAAGGTCCTATATATAGCCGAAGTCTTTCATCACTTGAGACTTGCAGCTATGGACTTCTTTTGTGAGAGCAAAAACCAAGTCTCTTGTTGTGTGAGTGATTTCTCAAAGCAAATCCCATCCTTCAATTTCTTTTGTGCTTCTTTGGAGTCAATCTCAGCCATTGAAAATACTCGGGAATGGTGTGGGATTGCCAACATGGCACTTATACAGCTGGGGGGAAATAGTAGGGTGGTTGAAATGATTTTGGCTAGGTTTCCTAGTGGTTTTCAGGTAGAAGGTATCGGGACACATCCAGTTGTACCTGGGTTTTGTGAGGCGGGAAAGAAGGCTTTTGGGCAAGTAGGCAGTTTTGTCCCCTCAAGTTATATAACTTGAATGCAATCTTTGCCCGGTTTGCAATTTTGACCCTTGTCTTTTAATCTTTTGTAATACAACTTGAGGCTTGGCAGTTTTAGTCCTTTAAGTTGTATTTTCTTCATGTGGCTGACTTTTGACTGACTTTGGCTTCGGATTGACTTTGTCTTTTCCATCCCGTGCTTGGTTTGGTTATTTTTGTCTTTCTTTTTGTCCTTTTCTTGAATATCCGCTTCCTGCACAATACAAATGCAAACATACAAATACAATGTATTTTTGGTATGTTTTTAGTCTTTTAAGTCCGTTTTTAATGGAAAATGGTATGTGTAATTAAACACATACCAAAATCCCCCATACTAAGGTATTGCCGTGTCCTCACGCAATGTTATGAAGTAAACACTTAAGAAACTAAGAATCCCGATCCCCCTCGACTAATAACCTCGAAAAGTAGCTAAGAGTTCGTCAAGGGAAACAAAAGAATCAATAGTTTTGACAAGTCCTGTTTTTACCATTTTTTTATATGTACACTAACTATCCCTAATATTTTTGGATTTTTCTTTTTCTTTTTCTTAACTACCTGTTTGACTTCTTAATTTTTATAAACACTGGATTCATAGAATGAGAAGCGTCCATAAATAATTTACGATGTTCCTGACGGATAAATTCATCGTCCCCGATTTTTTCACTAGATCCAAACCAAGCAATTATACACAAGATTCCTATATGTCAATATAAGTCTAAATGTTGAGCACGTCCATACTTATGACTTGTTAAACTTTTAACTCCCGACATTGAATATATGATATAGATGTGTGTACGCATTTCGACTCAACCATAGATCACTATTATCCTATCGTAATTCTCAAGATAAATCAAGACTCAAAGCAACAACTTATTAGGACCTTGTAACTTGATTTTAAAGAATGAAATTTTAACTGTAGAACTTTTTGCAATATCTTTATCATCATAATCATAAGTTCTTTCAGCTAGGAATGCGTTGCTAAGTTTGAACACCTACCTAGGCCTCGCTCCCTGGTAGGAGATCACAACCACACCGGTGACTCTTAGTTTGAAAACCCACCAATCCCGTTGCTAGCATAGCGGGAAATCACATCAACCCTTCTTCCAATATGGCTCAGGGTAGGTGTCTTAAGTTTGAACCCCTCACCTAGACCTTGCTTCCTGATGAGATATCACACACACCAAATCCAGAAGTAAAGATGTCCCTTAGTTTGAACCCCCACCTCGGTGTTAGCGTATGGGATATCACGACACATCGTTTTACTTGCTCCAATACATCAAAAATGTGATGCATCATTGGCAATAATTTCAATATCATGCAATTTTTACATTCTATATTTCATTCATGCTTCTCTGGCATTTTATCTATCAAATTACTAAGAACAAAGAAAACTCGTTTTTAAAGAATCAAGTTACAAATTTGAAGCTTTTTCTAAAAACATCGATTGGCTAAGTTTGAATTGAAATGACACGTATGGATTAGGTGGTATTAAAAGCTAATATGGAGAAAAAGGCCCACAAGTGTACTCATAAAAGCTCTAGAAGAATCCTTGCTCAGCACATGAAACTTATAATTAACTCTAATCACTTCTTGTCTTCACATTATTAATTTAAAAATTCAAAGCAATAAGAAATTACCTGTGAAAGCTAGCCTATAATTGAGGAACTAGCTAGGGCTCAACACACGCCTGACGGATCAAAAATTATTCTCATTCTAATGCCATGTAGGAAAGTCGAAACTGTGACAAAACACGTTATTTTTATTTTTTGAAAATTCTTAAAGAAAAATTTCATTTTTTTGGGGTATTTGCAAAAATTTTGGTGGTAAAAACGGATTACGTGACAACAACAAACGGCTGCATGGCAAACTCAAATCGAAGATCACCCCCATCCCAGAACTAAAAACATCGTCCTCGATGTTTTTGAAAAGGGGGCTCCTACGAAAATCCACAGGCCGTTTATTAAGTGTGCCAAAAGATAAAACGTTAGTCGATTAGATTTGGATATTGGATTCCCAAAATGAAGCTGAGGATGTGAAACTCTTGATAAAAATACAAGCATGAGAGTCTTCACAATCCGGGCAATCCTGGACAATTAACAACACAAACACAAAACACGGGAATGGAAGAGGCAAACCTCCTCACGTCACACAATTAGAAAAATAGAAAGAAGATAGAAAGATAAGCATGGGGTGCCTCCCACGAAGCGCTTGTTTAAGGTCGCTATGCTTGACCCGTCACCTGAATTTATTGGACATTAGGGAATGTTTGGAGATCTGGGACTACCAATTGTGGTACGTCCCCTCCAAAGTAGTGCTTAATACGATGACCATTCACTTTGAAGTTTGGCCCGGAGTTTGGGAAAACTCAGATCGGGTGCCGTACGGGAAAAACTTGTGTGATAGTGAATGGTCCGGAACCAGCGGGTTTTAAGCTTTCCTGAGAAAATCTTTAATCTAGAGTTAAAGAGGAGGACTCGATCACCGACGTTGAAAACGCGGTTCTTGATCTTGGAGTCGTGAATCCTCTTTGTCTTTTCTTTATAGATCAAAGAGTTCTCATAAGCTTCATCACGGAGCTCATTAAGTTCATTCAGCTGAACTTTCCTATGGTCACCAGCGGTTTCATCAGGTCAAAGTTTGTATGTTTTTTTAAGGCCAGTAAGGCCTTGTGTTCTAACTCAATTGGCAGATGGCAGGCTTTTCCGTAAACCAGCTTATATGGAGTACACCCAATGGGTGTTTTGTAAGCGGTGCGGAAAGCCCATAAAGCATCATCGAGCTTATCGACAAGAGGTACCGTTTTCACCTATTTGATCTCATCAAGAATTCTCTTCAAGCCACGATGGATACTCACTTGTCCCACTATTTTGGATGATACGCGTGGAGAGAGGAAAATGAGTGACTCATATTTAAAGCATACCTTTGCAAATTATCATTCAAAAATGGGTTCCTCGATCACATTATGATTGCCCGATGGTGCACGAATCTGGCGAAGAGAGATTAAGAATATTCAAACAACTCGGGCGTCATGTGGAGCGCTTTTGCTTCAACCCATTTTGACAAGTATATCAACAGGCACAACTAGGATGTAATTTTGTTGCCTTTGGAGTGATGGAATTGCGCCCATAAGTCAATGCCCAGACGTAGGAAGTCAAAGATTTCATTCACAAACTTGGATGACATTTTTGTGGCATCTCATCCCGTTGTGAAATTTTTCCTTGACGCTAAATGTCCATGAGTTGTAGTTTTTAACCAACTCATGGGCATCTTTGTAGATGTGGGCAAAAGAATCCGAATCGAAGAACTTTTCCTTGCTGTGTAGTTAGCAACCGTAATGTTCCACACGGTGGTACCATCATGGCAAGCGATGAGGGATGTCCATTAGGCTTCTATTCCAAAAACACAACGTCGAATAACTTGATCCGCACAGATTTTTAAACAGAATGGGATTCTTCCAGAAATAATGCTTCCGTCTATTGAAGAAATTTCTTTTCTCTTGGTTGACAATCCCTTTGATCACGAATTTCCCGCATTGGTAGTTTGCGATGTCAGCAAACCATGGGTACTAGCATCAAGAAAAGCAATAGAACTAAAAGAGTTTCAAGAGAAACTTTTCATTTTTTTTCCTTTGGATCGAGCTCATTCTTGTGAGATTCTCTAATCGTGATATATGATCACCGCTAAGGTTCTCAGCTCCTTTCGAGCAACTACATCAAAGACGAACTCTGAAGGAGGCAGAACCCATCGGAGCCAATCTCCTCCGTTAGAACTTTTCTTACAAGAGATATTTGAGGGCAGAATGATCCGTATACCACAATGCATTTGTTCATGACAAAGGTAAGATTCGGTAATTTTTTCGAATGCGTACACCACGGCTTAACATTTCTTTCTCTTCGTGGTGAATGTGATTCCGCCTCATCAATTGCTTTTGACTTGCATAATGTATAAGGCTCTGAAATGTTTCTCAATACGTTTGCCTCCCAAGACTGCACCTAAGGCGAAATCGCTTGCATCGCACATAAGTTCAAATGGTTCATTCCAGTCTGGAGCAATCAGGATTGGAGCCTCGGTTAGATTCTTTTTGAGAGTGTTAAATGCTTCAATACACTCTTTGGAGAAATAAAAACAAGTCTCTTTTCAAGCAAATGGGTCATGGGACGGGCTATTTTAAGTAAATTTTGATGAATCTTCTATTAAACCCGGCATGCCCAAGAAAACTACTGACACCTTTACAGTAATTCGGGTGAAGGGAGCTGGCGATAACTGACATCTTAGCACGATCGACCTCGAATTCCTGACTTGGAGATTTTTATGTCCAAAACAATGCCTTCCTTAACCATGAAAGGGCTTTTTTCCGTCGTCCAGTTGTTTAAGAGACTAAATTGGTGTCTTCCACCGCTTAAGCATCTTTTCAATGTGTTTAGGCATGTATGAGAAAGAAATGTCCAAAAACCGAAAAGTCATCCATAAACACTTCCATCGTTTTTTCGATCATGTCGTGGAAGATTGCCATCATACATCTCTGGAATGTTGCCTGGTGCATTGCAGAGGCCAAAGGGCATGCGTCGTCAGCAAAGGTTTCCGTATGGCAAGTAAATGTTGTCTTTATTCCTGATCATTAGGGTCGATGGGTAATTTTGAAAATAACCCGCGAAACCATCGAGAAAACAATATGTTCGTTTCCCTCCCGCAAGTCTCTCGAAGCATTTGGATCCATGAATGGTAGCGGAAAGTGGTCTTTTCGGGTGGCTTCATTCAACTTCGGTAGTCAATGCCATACCCCCATCACCGTAAACTAATCGAGTTGGGATCAACTCATATTTGCTCATTCTCCAACTCACGGTAAAACCACCTTTCTTGGTACACAGTGAACCATGGCTTACCCAGGTGACTATCCGAGATAAGGGTAAATGTAATCCAGCGTTAAGAAGTGTTTTCAACTTCTTTTTTTATGGACAACGTGGATTTTTGTTTCACCGCGTACTCTGATGTTGGACCGCTGGTGTGAAGATCCTCTTCCATTAGAAATTTTGGTGAGTATTAAATCCGGTTTTTTATACCCTTGATATCGGAGAGTTTCCAGCGATGGCTCCTTGGGGACCAGCAACACCCTTTATGATAGCGCTTTCCTCCCAACACTCAAATCTTTAGCAATGATGACTGGTAACTTGTTTTCATCCTCCAAAAATGCATATTCGAGGTGTGAGGTAAGTCCTTGAGCTCCGACCTCTGGAGGTTCATCAATATGATGTTTCATCGGTTTGGCTTCACAAATCTTAAGTTTCTTTTCTAACCCAGGAAAATATATTTGCATGGTTTGGGAAGTGGTGATAAGGGTACTCCACTATTTAGAGATAGCTTTCAAGAAGAAGATGTCCTCATTGGGATCACATTCGGCATCATCAATTCCTGACTTATACGAAGTTCAGAAAGTCAGCTTCGATTTCTTCATAATGAAATCTCTACCCTCAGAATGGAGTGAGGGTGGGAGAAGTGTAACAACAATGGTTTAAGGAAGGAGTGGAATTTTCATTTGCTAATACTTCCCGAGAAACCTAAAACCTCTTAAGAATAATTCCGCACGAAGCTATATCAAATAAAAGTTCGACCTTGTTAACTGATCCATGGCATTGTAGAGAAATTTTTCGTATCCCCTCTTAGAAAGTCACGGATGGTCTAACATGTCTTAAGGTCATCTCTTCACCGTGTACATCAATCAAGCTCTTGCCGTTCTTAAAAATGGTCTTCCTAAAATCAACGGGACTCTAGGGTCGGCATCATAGTCAACTACCACAAAATCGGCTGGAAAGCAGAAGGTTCCAACCATCACAAAAACATCTTCGGCTATGCTAGGTGGGATGGAGATCGTATCAGGCTCGGTCTAACTAGAGTACCATCTAGTTTTGGTCAGTCCTTGGCGATTTAAGCTTTCAAAAAGGAGAGTGGCATTAGATTGATGCTGCACCCGAGATCGCCAGGCCCCAAGCATTCATCCAACTCTGGAAAATCACACTGTATCGAGAAATCTACCACCCGGGTCCCTAATTTCTCAGGGAAATGTCTTTAGGATGATTGCCTAGCAATTTTCATTAACTGCGTTTTGGTAATTCCAAAGATCTTGTCTTGTTGTTTCAAAAGCTTTTGTGAACAATCGGTGCCAAACTTAGGCATGTGTAGGAGGCATTCCGCGAAGCTCGAGCTCGAAGTGGAGATTCTGTAAAATTTCCATGAATTTCAAAGCTAAAAGGCGTCCTTTTCGCGATTATCTCCTTGTGTTACCCTAGTTGATATGGTAAAAGGTCGTTTTGGTTCTAGGCATGAAACTAGGTACATCATCCTTGGACTATTCGAAGGTTGGACGCATTTTGTACTATTCGTTTGGAACACCGTGTCCTTTGTCACCTGATCGGTTTCCAAACTTCCACCACCTGGAGTGTGGAATTTGAGGTCCATCAAAAGAACACCGCATCGGTGGTGATTGCTTTCAATTCACCCTTCGGGTTAGCAACGGTTTGCTTATGAAAGAGAACCCCAAAACTTGAAAGTAGAAGCGGTATTCTATTTACGAATTTTATGATCAGATCCGTTATATTGCCTATTTGATTTGCATATTTTGCATAAGCCGCCGTCATAGCTTTGACGAAGTATCAAAATCGGGGCTTAACATACCTGAATGCTGGATGAGCTGGAGCTATGGTAAGCTGGGGTTATTAAACCGGGGGTAGATACATTTGGAGCTTGTTGTTGAACCTTGGATCGTTAGGATTATGACCTGGTTTAGCATTTCCAGGGTTTGGTTAGGGTTATGGTTCCACGATTTTGACTGTTTGGCTTGGCAGTTATGTTGCATGGGAGGAAAACCGGGTGGTCTGATTTGGTTTGTACCATCGGTGGCGGACGGTAACTGGAATTTCCTAGGTTGAAAGTTGCTGCGCTGCTTGCGAGACGTTCTTGATGTTTTATCCAATCGGTACATTGTTGCTATCGGTAGCCGACAATGCGATATGAGTGGGCACCACCGCAGTAACAGACTTCTGCTCAACACGCTTTTACGGGAAGCGGGAGCCTCAGAACTGAGATGTCCGCTTGTCAATAAAGGGGGGAGGAAGAGAAGTAGAGCTCTAAACCATAAGATCTTTCAATTCAGCAACGATCGGAGATACTACCGAGGTGGAAAGCGTTTGTACTTACTTAAGCAATAATTGCTTTTGCTTCAGGAGTGACCGAACTTTAGAACTTGCTCCGATGAAAGCTTTGAGCAATCAGCTGGCCTTTTTTCCAAAACGTTACCACCTGCGGCGGAGCTTCAAAAGTCTATGACATTAAACATTAAGTCCATTGTAAAAATGTATCATTGTGATTAGCTTGTGATTACATATGTTAATCACCATCCTTAACAGGCAGTAAAGATCTATCTAGAGTGGGATCTAACACTAGGTTTCATACAATCATAAATAAACACAATAGAAGGTTTAGCCAAGCATATTAAAGATAAAGCAAGAGCATAGATATATCAAACAACATATAGACATATTGAATGATTAAATAAACCTTACTTGATTAAAACATAAGTTGGAGGAAGTACAATAAGGTTTTTAGGCCCTAAATTTGTCCTTAACAGCTACTAAACGAACTAGAGTTTGTACCCTCTTTTTATCTAAAGTTACGCACTCAAAACCCTAAATTCGGGTTTGTATATATAGGAAAAACGCTATGACGGCGTCACATTTTAATCGTGACGCCGTCATGAAAGAGAATATTCTAGATAATGGGCTGGGTCGTATGCTCTGACGCCGTCGTAGAATCTTGTGACGTCGTCTTGATCTTCGTGGTGACGGCGTCACGTTTTATTTGTGACGCCGTCTCTAGCCACTGTACAGAAATTATTGATCAATGTTGGTGTAGGTCCGTAGTCTTGTCCATTTCTTCTCCAAATGAGCCCAAGTCACGTGTAATTCTTCCAAATACCTTCCAAATGAGAAATACCAGAAAATGAACGATTAAGTACCTATTTTGGGCATAAATGCATGATTTAGGGGGTTAAACGACCCTGAAAAAGTATCTGCAGACCACAGCTTAGGAGCACTCAAATAAAAGATAAGGTCGTGCTAAACAATTATCAAGTAAAGTTTAAGAAGACTGAAGTAGAAGACCACCATAGGATTTTTAGTATTTCTAATAAAACAAAGTCTGTAACTGCGTGTAATGACAGTTTAAAATCCAGTACTTCGAATGTTAATGCTGTTTGTGCTACTTGTAGAAAATGTGTGTTTAATTTGGATCATGATGCTTATGTTTTTAAATTCTTGAATGGCGTGAATGCTAGAACTAAAAAGCCTACAGTAGGGACTATTAGTCCTAGATAACCTAAAAGTCAAGTGAACAAATCTATTGCCACACCCCCTAAAAAACTGTTGCATCATAATCCACTATCCAGAAATCCAAGAGTTACTATAGGATGTTGTATGAGAAAACTAGTAAGGCATGGAATTGGTGGATAGAACAACAATGCATATGAGGCTATAAATGGGTTCCTAAGACAAAAATGAAATGGGTGCCTAAAACTAAGAATGAAAATGTGAAAAAGAGAGTTAGCTTTGCCATCGATAATGCATCTAGGATAACTAATGTCTTGAAACTCACAAATAGTTCAGGATCCAATTTGTCAAGTGTTCCATCATCCTCTAATTCTCTTGTAGATTATTCAACTCATCCTATTCATTGTTGACTCTGGATGCACAAAGCATATGACGAGAAATCTAAAGCTGCTGTGCAATTTTGTTGAAAAATATTTGGGTATTGTTTGTTTTAGCAATGATCAATTTGCTCTAATTCTTGGTTATGGAGATTTGGTTCAAGGAAATATCACGATCAACAGGGTTTATTACGTTGAAGGCCTCAATCATAATCTCTTCTAGGTTGGTCAATTTTGTGATGCGGATTTGGAGGTTGCTTTCCGAAAATCTATTTGTTTTGTTAAAGATCTTTAGGGAAACGATTTACTAACTGGTAATCGTGGATATGATCTCTATATAATTTCTCTTCAAGAAACGACTTCATGAACTCCAATCTATTTCATGGCTAAAGCCTCACCAACTCAAGCATGGTTATGGCATCAAAGACTTTCTCATCTTAACTTCGACTACATCAACTTGCTTTCAAAGAAGGATATCGTGATTGGTTTACCTAAGTTGAAATATGTCAAGGATAAACTATGTTCCTCTTGTGAAGCAAGTAAAGCAAAAAGAAGCTCATTCAAGACTAAGGCTATTCCAAGTTCGAAAGGAAGGCTAAATTTTCTTCATATGGACTTATGCGGTCCAATACAGGTTAAAAGCATAAATGGGAAAAAATATATTCTGGTAATTGTTAACGACTAATCCAGATATACTTGGACTCTATTTCTACGATTCAAGGATGAAACACCAGAAGTTCTAAAAGATTTTCTCAAGATGATTCAACGCAATCTTCAAGCTCAAGTGATTACCGTTCGAACTAACAAAGGCACTGAGTTCTTAAACAAGACACTCCATGTATACTTCAAAGAAGAAGGAATTGAGCATCAAACATCTACTCCTCGAAAACCTGGACAGAACGGCATTGTCGAAAGATAAAATCGCACTCTGGTTGAGCTGCTTGAACAATGCTTTCAGCTTCTAAACTTCCTTTATTCTTTTGGGCTGAAGCTATTGCAACCGCATGCTATACTCAAAATAGATCAATCATAATCCCAACACATGAGAAGACTGCATACCACATCATTAATGACATGAAACCTTTAATTAGACACCTTTACATCTTTGGTTGCACCTGTTACTTAACCAGAGATGGTGCCGTGCATTCTGGTGGGATACTCAACTCAGTCTAAGGGATATCGAGTTTACAACAAGAGAACTCGATTGATAGTTGAATCCATACATCTTAGATTTGATGAGATCAAAGAGATGTATGACACGTCTGTTGATAATAACACTCTAGGCCTCGTTCTCCAACGATAAAAGGTGTCAGATTATGACAACTCTGGCCCCGCGCCCCAACTACAAAATGTTTCTCCTTCTGCAGATACAACAATTCTGTCAAAATAAGAGTTGGATCTTCTATTCGGTCCATTGTACGATGAATTTTTCAATGCAGGTACTTCAAGTGTCAACAAGTCTTCTCTCCCACCGAAAATTCTAAATAACAAGACACACCACCTACAATGAATATTCAATCTTCAACAGAACCAACAACTCCAACTACAATGTTAATGCTGAGGAAAACAATGATAATCAAGCAGTTGATACACGGTTCCAACATGATGAATTTATCAATCCTTTCTGTACACCAGTATGAGAAGTTGCTGAGTCTTCCTCACGCAATATTGATTATTCAAATATGCATACCTTCTATCAACCATACGATTCTGAATACTGATGGACCAAAGATCACCCGCTAGAACAAGTTTATGAAAATCCATCCAAGCCAGTGCAAACAAGATGACAACTTGCAATAGATCCTGAAATGTGTATGTCTGCGCTCACCGTGAGTACTGCTGAACCGAAAAACATTAGGGAGGCAATGGCTGATTCTGCATAGATAGAGGCAATGCAGGAAGATCTTCATCAATTTAACAAACTACAAGTCTGGGAACTCGTCGACAAACCATTTGGCAAGACTGTAATCAAGCTAAAGTGATTATGGAAGAACAAAAAGGATGAAGATCAAACTGTTATTCGCAATAAGGCACGACTTGTAGCTAAGGGATATGCTCGGGAACTTGTTTTAAAAATGCGCGCATCATTGCGTAAATTGCGCGCATCATTGCATTGCATTTAAGATTTCTCATCATGGTGCCTAATGCGAGGCCAACCCAAAAAGCGTTCGAATCAAACCGTAATTTATCGCATTTGTGTAATGCTAGCAACGGTCGTAATTTTCGCCATATGGAATTTAGGTCTTTTTGAAAAATAAACCATTTAGAAGAAGCTAAAACATGTTAGTAGACTTTGAAAAATAAAATTTGTTTAAAGACGTCCAAAACAAACTCAATAACGACATCAAAATTACCCTTCGGTTCATGATCATGCACCATTAACATGATTTGAAATCCCATAAAAAATATTCTTATTCCAGCTTCATGTTGTGCAAAATTTCATATTGTTCTTTGATTGTACATAATCATATATGTTAAATAATTAAATTAGAAATCGTATGTGTGTTTCAAATTTGAGTAAAAAATTTAGTTTTGACTTTTGATATTGATTTAGTTATGAATGAATGAAGATTGTTAGCCACTTATGAGTATACCTTGAATACATTATAACATGATAAAATCATGTATACGTATAGAATGGATTCTAATTGTTCACGTTCAGCCGCATTGTCCGACAACAATAACAAGGATCCAGGCATAAATTATGGAATTCAAGATCCATAAATTAAATATATATTTACATGTTCGTTTTGTTCGAAAGTAACTAAAAGAGGATGTTTTCATTTAAAACAACATTTTGTTAGAGTTTATAATGTTGTTTCTAAGTATTACGTGTCATGAATTAGTGACTTTTTAATTTCACAAATAGATTATTTGCCTATTTCTTACATCTTAGTGACTTATTTGTACATTTATTGCATTTACTTGATACTTTGTTTAATATACTACGTATAAATAATTTTCAGATTTTTTTTAATATAAAACGCATCGCATCCAAAATACGCTCGCATTTGCAACACGCATCACGCATTGGCTTTTAGGACCTTTAACGCATCGGATCGCAAAACGCAATTTTAAACCAAGCTCAGGAAGAGGGTATTGATTTCGAGGAATCATTTGCTCCAGTTGCTCGCTTGGAAGCTGTTCGGATTTTCGTCGCCTATGCTGCACACAAGTCTTTTCCAATCTACTAGATGGATGTTAAAACGGCATTTCTTAATGGCCCACTGAAGGAGGAGGTTTATGTTGCACAACCAGATGGGTTCGTTGATCCTGATCATCCAGAAAAAGTTTACCGTCTAAGGGAAGCTCTATATGGATTGAAACAAGCTCTGAGAGCCTGGTATGATGAACTCTCAAATTTCCTGAATTCCAAAGGTTTTACTAAAGGTACCATTGACCCTACTCTATTTACGATAAGATACGATGAGGACATTCTACTTGTGCAAATTTACTTCGATGACATTATTTTCGGCTCTACAAACCCAAAATTTTCTAAAAAGTTTGAAAAAATAATGCACAGTAGATTTGAGAGGTCCTTAATGGGGGAAATGAAATTCCTTTTAGGACTTCAGATCCACCAATCCCCAAGAGGTATCTTTATCAATCAGGCCAAGTACGCTTTAGAAATACTGATAACGCCTAAATTATACATGTTTTCGGGGGCGTTATTTATACATATTTTATCATTTCTCGTGAACTTTCGATACTTAATAGCATGAAATACTTGCAGGTTCACTTGAAGACATCCCGAGCTAAAATCAAACAAAGATCAAATACTTATACACTTCAAAAATCAAAATACAAGAAAAGATAAAGTCTCAAGCTGAAAAGTGCAAATGTGCACCGCACTTACTCAACGTGCACCGCACTTCTCCTCAAAGTCAAAGAATTAAAGACTTTGTCAAAATAGTGCATTAACTCCCTAAGTACACCGCACAAATTACTTTGTGCGCCGCACTTCCCATCTAGCTACGAAAATTAAATGAAGTCATAAATACTAGCGCATTAACACACCATGTGCGCCACACTTATAAAATTGTGTGCCGCACTTTCACCCCAAAATCAGCCTATAAATAGGTGACGAATTTTTACCATAAATCATCCCTTCATACTCATTTCCCTCATATAACACACACTCTCTTCACCCTTATGATATCCTAAACCTTTTTCAACCTTCTCCCAAGCATAAACACCATACCTTTTGAAGATTCAAGATCAAACAACTAAGAACAAAGAAGAATATTGTTGGATCATTTTACTAAATAGATCTTAACCTTCAGCTTGCAAAGAGTTTGCTCCTTTAGATAATTCTAAAGCAACAATGATGAAACACTGAGTAAACACTATTGATTATGCGGAATCTAATCAATAATGCTAAGAAGAACAATATTAAATATCACAAAAGAACTTTTATATTAAACTTTGAATCTGCCTAGGTTACAGATTACAAACTATGATTACTATTCGATCTCTATGATCTGTGTAGAACTATATCTACTAACTATGCCTAGGGTTCCTTTTATAGACTAAGGAAACCCTAATAGGCTTTACAAAACGCGTATAAAGATCATGCATATCCTTTCCTAAGATATCTCATGCATATCTCATAAACGGTACTAACTATTTTATACTAACGGTACTAACTAACTGATCAGTACTTAACACTTTGTACTGTCAGTACTAATTACAACTAACGGTACTAAGTATTATAACTAGCGGTACTAAGTCAGGAATGCATAATTCCCAACAATCTTCCCCTAAACATGATTGTTGAACTTGTTTAACTTTATGTTTCTTCAGTTTAAACATCTTAAACTCTTGGAGGATGTATCCAAACACTCTGACAAATCTTGATCTTGATCTTTGATAATTTTGACATCTTCAGCTATCCATCTTTATCAGCAACAGCAACATTAACACCCAACTAAGTTGGCTTTGTAGTTTTTGGCAAACTATCAGCCATTAACAGATTTGATATTTCTTTACCAGTAGCCGTTTACTTTTGGACTAGTCAATGCTTCATTGCCATAACATGGTGCATTGATAACCATATAGTTTTTAGCAAACTATCAGCTATCAACAAATTTGAGATGTCTTTACTAGGAACTGTTTGATCCTGGACTAGCCAACTCTTTACTATGAAGCAAGGTAAGTTGAGAACCCTACAATTTTTGGTAAATTTTCAACCATAAACGGATTTGAGAAGTCTTTACTACAAGTTGTTTGCTTGTGGACTAGCCAGTTCTTATGCTTATTAAGCATGGTGAACTGATGACCATTTGTTGTGTGGTGGTTAGCCAACACCCAAACTCTTCTCATTTCTATTCTCAACATTACTCCTCATTAAGTTGTTGCTTAACGAATCTTACCAATTATAGTGCAGCAGTACTTTCCTCTTCAACCTCCAATCCTAAATCAATCATTTATTGCAACAATTCTTTAGAGAGAGGATACCTTCTTTCAACTAGCATGTAGATGACTGTCCCATCCTTAAGCTCTAGTATGCAAACTCCACAAGCTTCTTACAGTCTCTATCTGATAATCTCCCATTCTTGTTGATTGTTCCAGAAATCACCTTGATCATTTTCTTCTGTTGAGGATTTCATCATAATCTTCAAGTCTCCCCAAAGAATCAACTCAATATCTTCTAGTGTGATTTCTGAGTACTGCTTCATCACCAAGTCATATAAATGAAACAAATCCTGTCTATCAAAAATGTGTAGTACCTCCATTAGATAGTTAAATGCCCTGAAGTGCCCATTAACTCTGTAGACAACAAGGTAATTCCCATTTGGTGATGAAACCTTGTGTAACCTAGCAATAAAAGATTTTGTCTCCATAATTTCACTATCTATGGTACCCTCAAATGTAACAATCCTTAGACATTTTATGTGTTCATCATCACTATCATCATCTGGTTGTGGTCTTGGCCTTTTCCTAGCAATCATCTTCACATGATCGCTCTTTCTTTTCTTTGTACCCTGCTCTGTTGCTTCTTGTTTAGCAGGTACCTTTGCTGTGTCTTCTTTATTAACAACTCTCTTCTTTAATCTCTTCTTTTCAGGGTCTTTAGATTCTTCATTCATCTCCTTAATTTGTCTCTCATTCTCAGCAGATCCAATAGCAACAAAGTTCTGATCTTGCCTCTTTAATTTTTTATATAAAACCTGTATTTCTTCAAAGCTTTTAGTCTTCAATTCAGAATGCTTCTTTCCACCAACATACTTTAAATAGGTCATCATTTGGTTTCTTAGTTGATTTCTTGTAGGTGGTTTATTTTTGATAGCTTCAGACCTTTGTTGAGCTAGAAATTTCCTTTGTGCAGCAATGGTGTCATGAAGAAATTTTGCTCTTTATTCAATGGTAAACTTCTCTCTTTCTTCCTTTTGAAGCTCCTTAGCAAGTATCTTGTCTGCATTAAGTCTCACCTGAATGAAATCATATTCATTAGAGAGTGCAGCCTTTGTAGCTTCTTCCTCAACCAACCTTTTCTTCTCCTCTTCCGCTTCCCACTCCTCTTTAACCTTTCTGGCCACCTCGTCATCATTAGCAAGCTGTTTAAATTTCTTTTCAACTTCAGTAATGCCTTCTGATTCAGTATCAGATTCATCTTCCTCTTCAATCCTCTTTTTGCCTTTATTTTTTGGATCAATCTTGGGAAGAGGTCTCAAAGTAAATATTAATCTTGTTGAAGTAGGCCTTTGTCTCTCAGTCTCCTCAACATTCCTAATCTCTACTCCTTTTTCTTTTTCCTTGAGCTTCTCCTTGTTCTGACTCAATATAATAAGGACTTGTGTAATGGTCTCATCATCACCAAAGACTGTTGGAGTAGGTGTTGTTGGAGTAGGTGTTGAAGTAGGTGTTTGAGTAACACTTTCCCTTTATCTTGATCAGCAGTACCTTCACCTTACCTATCGGTACTAACTTTTGTACTATCGGTACCTCCATCTTGCTTGTCGGTACCTTCATTTCCCTTGTCGATACCTTCATTCCCCGTGTCGGTACCTTCATTCCTCCTCTCATCTTGAACATCCTCAGTCTCCATATAGTCTAATGTATCATCCACATCCACAAAATCATCAAGATCATCAAAGGCTGGATCTTTATGCACATATGGTTCACCCTTGAAAGTTTTGACAGATTTCCTCCCCTGTTTGGATACATACTCCTTGTGTACCCCCATTTCTTTAGAGAAGTCTTCCTTGCCAATCTTGTCTTCATCCAGGCTTTGTGATGTGTGATAAGTGGTTTGACTCCTTTCTTTAGCTTCTTGACCTGAGGCTTCAAATCTTTAATTTCTTTAGCTTGAGTTGTGACATGTTCTTGACCTGACACACAAAGGTCATATATACTTTGGAGTGTCAGACCATCCTCATTCCCTGATAGGGATGCATCATTGGATGATTGACCTCCATGATTCCCACCAGAACCCTCTAGATTGGAATCAGGAATAGCTATAGAAGAAAAAGGTCTAGGAGAAGGGGCAGACTGTGTCTGAGGTTGGTCTTCACTTGGGTGAGGAGGATAGGGTATGGGTTGGGAATCAGATGGTCTTTCTGAAGACTCATCCTCATCCTCTATTTGTTGAACCAGCATAAAATCAAATAAAGGTGTAACCTTCCCTGAAAATTTCTTACCCTTTTTAACCATAAATGTCAAGACCTTTTTAGTTAGGGTTGGGGCTGGAAAGTGGTCCAAATGGACAGGTACATCTTTTAACTGATCGCTCAAAAAGATTTGTAAAAATCTTGGATACATTACAAACTTTTTAGTTGCATCCAAGTGTCGTATCATGCCACCAAAATATAATTTTGAAAAATTGTATTTCTGATTAGTGACTTAACAAATTACAGTTGTGGCAATATTAGTGGGAATTTGATCCCAAGAGGTGCTTTTAGAACTAATACAATGATTCATGGTATGAAAAAGGAATTTCCATTGGGGTGAAATGAGGGATTTGTTAAAAGTTAAAGTATTCAGGTCTCCCTCATACCCCATTAGCTGAATATTATCAAATATAGCCTGGTTAGTCAAGGAATCTATCCCATCAGCATCATTAAAAAGAAGACCACTTCTTATTGATGCCTCTGAGATAGTCACAGGCTTGCCAGCAACTGTGGCATCTATATAACTGTGGCATCTCATAACAATCTCTTATAAAATGGAAACGAATCTCAATATGCTTGGTCCTTGAATGAGCAACAGGATTCATGATAACACTTATAGTGCTCTCATTATCAATATAGATTTTGGTGTTCATGAAATTGAAACCATAATCCATCATCTGATTCTGTATCCATAATACTTGCCCACAACAATTAGCAGCTGCAACATATTCTGCCTCAGTAGTAGAATTTGCCACAATAGTCTGCTTCTTGCATTGCCAAGATATCAATCTTCTACCAAGAAATTGACATCCACCTGTTGTTGATTTTCTGTCAAGGCTGGCTCCTCCATAATCACTATCTGAGTAAGCTTCAAGTTCAAAAGGTGAATCCCTAGGATACCATAAACCTAATTTGGGTTGATGTTTGAGGTACCTAAAAATCCTTTTTACTGCATTTAAGTGTGAGGCTTTTGGAGTGACTTGAAATCTAGCACAGGCACAAACAGCAAACATGATGTCTGGCCTTGATGCAGTCAAATACATTAGAGAGCCAATCATAGACCTGTAGACATGTACATCTACATCTACACCATCTTCATCCTTGACCAGTGGTTTATTAGACTCAATAGGAGTAGTAGCTGTTCTGATGGACAAAAAATCAAACTTCTTTAAGATGTCAGCTACATACTTATCCTGACTAATAAAGATTCCATCAGGTTGTTGCTTCACTTGAAGTCCCAAAAAGAATGTGAGTTCACCCATGGAACTCATCTGGAATCTTTTGTGCATACATTCTTCAAACTCTGTACACATAGACTTCTTTGTAGAACCAAAAATAATGTCATCCACATACACTTGGACTAACATAATGTCACTCTTTTTCTTCTTGATAAACAATGTTTTGTCTATGGTACCTCTTCTGAAACCATTTTCCATCAGAAAAGAAGAAAGTGTCTCATACCAAGCTCTAGGAGCTTGATGTAGACCATAAAGAGCTTTGATCACCTTATAGACTTTGTTTGGATGAGCAGCATCAACAAAACCTAGAGGTTGATGGACATACACCTCTTCTTCAATAGTGTCATAGAGAAATGCACTTTTAACATCCATTTGGTAGACAGTAAATCCCACGTATGATGCAAAGGATAAAAATAACCTAATTGCCTCAATTCTGGCAACAAGTGCAAAAACCTCATCATAATCTATACCTTCCTCCTGTCTAAACCCATGTGCTACAAGCCGTGCTTTGTTTTTCACAACAATACTTCTCTCATCCCTCTTATTCATGAAGACCCACTTTGTGCCAATTACCTTTTTCCCATATGGCAAATCAACAAGTACCCAAACCTTCTATAGTTTGAACTGAAGCAATTCCTCTTGCGTTGCTTCAACCCAACTTTCATCTTGTAAGGCTTGTAACATAGTCTTGGGTTCTTCTTGAGAGAGAAAACATGCAAACAAACAGTTCTGATGATCCTTGTGATTTGTTATGTTCTATTTGTGAATGTAACTTACCAAGGCTTGTTGTGCTGAAAAAGCCTTTTGAATCTTCCCTCTTGTTTGAACTGCTAATGTGGGATCTCCTAGAATTTGTCCTTTTGGATGATCCTTATGAATTCTGAGTGTAGGAATAGGACTGACAGCAATGGTGTTATCCATGTTGTTGAAATAAGCCACTGCACCCACATCTTTATCATCATCATAAGCTCCATTGAATATTCCATCATTTGGAAGAGTATCAGAAGCATCTTCCAAGTCAGGCGTATTTGGATCAATGGGTAAATCAACATTAGGGAGAGTAGATGCATCAATAGGTATTTTTCCTCCAAGATAGACAAATGATGATTCACTAGCATTTGCACCTGTGGAAGTACTAACAACACTAACATATGGTGTGTTAGACCTATCGGTACTAACAAATGGCCTATCAGTACTAACAGATGGCCTATCGGTACTAACAGGTGGCCTATCAGTACTAACAGATGGCCTATCAGTACTAAGTTTGTTAGTACTTGTAGCTTGAGCTGCCTTCTTTTGAGATGCAATTCTCCTCTTTTCTTCTTCAAAGGCTTGTCTTGAAACATCATCCATAGCTTTAGCAGCCAATTCTTGAGTAACCATTTTCTCAAGTTCATCTTGTAAGTCTTGTTTACTTTCCTTGTTAGCAGTATCTTCTAAATCTTGTACATCATTTTCTTTAGGAGAACTTTCAGAAGGTTTTTTATGTGCAACTGGAGGAACATCTTCTACTAGAATCCTTGTCATATGGGGTTGTAGTGGAAGCAGTATGTATTCCTGAGTAGGTCCTTTATCTTTCCTGATGAACCCTGCAACATAAAGTATCTTGTGGTACCTGCATCCACATTTCTACTTGATTTTTCTACACTATACAGGAATATAGTTCATTGAATGGTGAGAAATTCAAGATTTAACAACATCCAATTAGACCAGTTTCCTGTCACATTTGGTTGATCTTCAAGAAATTGATGTGCAGATTTCTTACCCTTTTGGTTCTTTTTGTTATATACTCTTAAAGGCTTTATAGAGGTTAGTGTATCTAAGAAAATAAACCTTCATCAGATTTCCATCAAATTTGTCTAAGGATCTAAGGTGTTCAAAATAGTCAAGGGGCACCCAATAGGTCTCATTAAACTATACTAGGGTGATTTACCTATTAATAGTTCATAAGGTGTCTTATTTTGAGGTTTGGTCACAATACCCTATTCGGTATATAGCATGTAGTATTATTGCCTTTGCCCAAATGGGATAGGTAAAAGTTAAATATCTGTAACAGAGTTTAGCTGCCTCATTATGGGTCTTGTTTTTCCTTTTTGCTAACACTATTTGCATGGATTCTTGGCTACACTAAACTCAATTTTGATTCCTTTCTTAAGCATAGAAATTCCTTCATAGCATTTCTTAAACTTTGTCCCATTATCACATCTAATGATTTTAACATTATGATTCAATTGTTTTTCTAAGCCTATGATAAGATTACAAAGGATTTCAGATGTTTCATCCTTGGTAGCTAAGAAAAATACCCAACTAAATCTGCTGAAATCATCAGTCACAACCAAGCAGTACCTTTTCTTGTTAATACTTTCTACAGAGACAGGTCCAAATAAGTCCATATGAAGTAATTCTAGGGGCTTTCTGATGATTCTTTCTAACTTGGCCTTACAGGAGGCCTTGTGTTGCTTACCCTTCTTGCAGGCAACACAAGTGTGGTCATTCACAAAAACTTTTGAAGGTAAACCTCTAACTAGGTGACCTTTAACAAGTTTATTTATATTTTTGAAATTCACATGACCTAATCTCCTGTGCCATAATTTAGACTCATCTGCTGTTGCATTTGCATATAAACAAGTTATACCTCCAGAAGGAACAATGTTCTTTAAATCCAAGCTGTACACATCATCCTTTCTAGGAGCTCTAAGTACAACTTGACTTTCATCAAGAAGCTTAAAGCTAGGAGACAAGATAAGGCATTCAGACTCAGTAAAAAGGACACTATTTTTCTTGTCACACATTTGTGAGACAGAGAAAAGGTTAAACTTAAGTTCATCTACAAAATAAACATCATCAAAGTCTAAATTAGCAGTTTTGATTTTACCTTTACCCGTTATTTTACCTCCTTTGGGATCACTTCCAAAAGCCACAAAGCCTCCATTGAAATCTTCATAGTCTGAAAGATAAGCTTTGTTGCCAGTCATATGGCTAGAGCAACCACTATCCACCACTGCATGATCCTGTAACAAGATCTCTGGATTGCCCTGCACAAAAAGTAAGAGAATTAGTATCTCTTAGGGATCCAAGCCATTACAGACTTGGAAATCCCTTTTGGGTCAACATACTCAACCTTCTTGAGCATGAATGATCCACTGTCTTTGGACACATGATCCAAGTAATTTCCCTTAGGCCTCCAAACCCATCTTGACTTTTTAAGGTCAGTATCCAGCTTACCCTTACCAGTATTAACTACTGCTCTTGTCCCAGCAGTAGTCATATTTTGAACCCCAAAAGTTTTAACATCTTGTTTTAAGTCTTTGGGTCTAAAAGCTGGTTTTGTGTAGTAAGACCTCTTGATAGGTGAACATGAGCCTCTTGGTCTTACATTGTCCATTCTTGGGTAAATAGGTCTGGTAGCATAAACAGGCCTAGCAGTACAAACAAGCCTAGCGGTACAAACAGACCTAGCAGTACTAACACTTGGCCTAGCAGTACAAACAGGCCTAGCAGTACTAACACTTGGCCTATGCAAACCTGTTCTTGTTAGCACTCCTGATGGGACAAAAGTCTTACTTAAATGTGGGTATTTTGAAAAGTTTTGATGATTAATCCTTTTAGTATTATCCCATACTGGTTTGCCCTCCCTTTGACCAGTATTAACCACATTTTTTAGCTTAGGCTCTTGACTCTTTTTGTCATGAAAATTACAGTCTTTGATCAAATGGTCAGTACTTTTACAAACAAAACAAGCTTTTACTTTCCTAAAACCAATTCCTTGTTTCTTAGAATTTTAACCACTTTTATCAACTCTAGGTTTAACTGTCTGAGATTCAGGTCTAACTGTTTGCACTTCATACTCTTCTTCCTCGTCATCTGAGTTCCAATCCTCAATGATAACTCTATCTCTGTCAATCTTAGGATTAGACACAACTGACTCACTGGCTGACTTAGGCTTTTTAGCATTTGTTTGACCTGCAGTCTCACTTGTTTTAGTATTAAGCTTAGTTGTTTGTGACTCAATGATTTTATTCCTAATGGCATATTCATCTAACCCTGCAAATGATATGTCAGCTCTTGGGGTTAAGAAGTTCCCTGTTATTGGAGGGGGGATAGCTTTATACCCATTCTTTAAAAATCTATCATTTATAGGTGTGTTCTCTTCATCACTTGATCTAACATCAAAAATACTCAAACTATTCTCACAATCAGTTTCATGATTGCTACTTAATTCATTCAACTGTGTGCTATATTCTAAACCAGTTTTATCTCTAACACTCATTTGACTGTTAAGTAATTCATCAAGATTCTTGGTCGATTCTTCCCATTTAGCAATCTTATCTTTTAACTCATCTCTTTCTTTAACAACCTTCTCTAATTCCAGATTTAAGTTGTTAATTTTTATTTCTCTACATTTAAGCTCATAGTTTTGAAATTCATATTTCTCACCCCAAGCCAATTCATTCTTTTCATGTCCAAGAATCCTAGATTCTAGTGACTCTAAGGCTATCTCATAACCCCTGATTTTTAGTTTTGCTTTGTTATGTTTTTCTCTTTCAGTATCATAGTTCTTTTGAAGAGTTTTAAATGATTCAAGACATTGTTTAGAACATTTTTGTACCTCACTGTCAGAAGAACTTGATGAGCTTGAAGAGGAGATTGCCATCAAAGCATAGTTGACTGGTTCTACTTCAAAATCATTGCTCCAGTCATAGCCTCCTAGACCATCTTGAGCCACCAGTGCCTGTGATGAAGATTCATTTGTTGATGCATTGCTCCTACCATTGTCACCATAAGATCTTCTCCCTTGATTTCTTCTAGATCTGCATTCTCTAGCAAAGTGCCCTTTTCTGTGACAGTTGTAGCACTCAATCTTTGACTTATCAAGAGAAACATGTCATTTTTCTTTGAAGTCCGAATTCCTTCCTGTCCTTTGAATAAACTTCTTTACTCTGACAGTCAACATATCCACCTGCCATTGAAGATCCAATTCCTCCAAGTCATCTCCATCCATCTGCTGAAAATCCTCATTCTTAAGTTGAGGACTAGTTGTTGGTTGTGCAAGGAAGGAGTAAGCTACATCATGAGCACATGGAGTAGATGGAACTTGATTAATTCCACCAGCAGTACTAACCCTAAAATCTCCACTGACAGTACTAACTTCATTAGTACCGCCATTATTCTCAGAGGAGAGAAAAGCGAAATTCTGAGAAGCAGAGTTGGAACATAAAGACCTTTTCAATTCATCTTCATACACCCTAAGATTGTTGTAAAGGTCATCAATATCAATCTCATCAATGTCTGGCTTATTTCTCATGATGAGAGCAATCTGATTCCATGAAGAAGGAAGACTTCTAAAGAACTTCTGGTTGATATCTTTTTTTAATATTGGAGCACCATGAACCTCCAATTCACTTATTAGTTTTTGGAACCTATCATAAGCTTTGTCTAAGCTTTCATTTGATGCAGTAGAAAAATTTTCAAACTGATGTTTTAGAACATTTTTCTGCATCTTCTTGGATTCTATATTACCACCAAACCTCGATTTGATTGCCTCCCAGAGTGATTTAGCATCTGCAACATTATGAAACTTGAGGAGGTATTCATCAGGTATTGCTAAAAGCAAGATGCTTTTAACTCTTTCCTGATTCCTTCTAGCAGCCAGTTGTTTGGTAGTCTTAGGAGCAGGAGGAGCAGAAGGACCAGATTGATCTCCTGATGGTGCAGGTTCTTCTTCTAGATCTCTATTGACAATAACATCCCATAGGTTATGGTCTGTATGACAGATATATTATCGCATTCTCATGCTCCAAATATCGTACTCTCCCTTCCTGATGATAGGGATCTTCATTGCAGTAATTGTGGGTGGAGGAATGTCTTGTTTTGCTATCTTACAGTTGAGTTCTTCTTATTCAGAGTTTCCACACAAGCTATAATACCACCTGTTGGATCATTTTACTGAATAGATCTTAACATTCAGCTTGCAAAGAGTTTGCTCCTTTAGTTAATTCTAAAGCAACAATAATGAAACACTGAGTAAACACTATTGATTATGCGGAATCTAATCAATAATGCTAAGAAGAACAATATTAAATATCACAAAAGAACTTTTATATTAAACTTTGAATCTGCCTAGGTTACAGATTACAAACTATGATTACTATTCGATCTCTATTATCTGTGTAGAACTATATTTACTAACTATGCCTGGGGTTCCTTTTATAGACTAAGAAAACCCTAATGAGCTTTACAAAACGCGTATAAAGATCATGCATATCCTTTCCTAAGATATCTCATGCATATCTCATAAACAGTACTAACTATTTTATACTAACGATACTAACTAACTCATTATGACCATTAAATGACTATATTACCATTATATTCTCTACATCCGCCCAGATCAAAAGGCAAGGGTAATATAGTCATTTTATGGTCATATTGGTGATATCGAACAAAATTTGAATGTACGTGGGTGTAGTAAGTACAGAAAAGTACGTTGGTCATTTCATCACAAATGAGAAAGTAGATTGGTAATAAATAGTGTTTACCTTTGAAAGTTCTAAATTGTGAAAATCATTGATTAATTAATTGGTCCCACACGTCGTGTAAAAATTTGTTCAATGCATGTAGTATATTTTAGGGCCTGTTTGGTTTATAGATGGGTTTTAGATTTGGATTTGGATTTGGATTTAAAATTGGATTTGGATTTGAATTTAAAATTGGATTTGATTTGTTATAAGCTTCGGAATTGTTTGAGGGGTGGAAGCCGACTGCCTGATGACCCCCTCTTAAGTCGGTTTTAGTGCTCTCGAAAGGGCGAGCTTTTCCGATATGACAAACTCGGCGAACCTAGTGTCAGTTAGGACCGAACTGCTACGAACCATTACAGACAAGCAACAAATGATTAACCATTACAAAAATATGTAATGATTCGAATCATGTTTTAGTTTTTTTATTTCGTACGCTCTATGTTTTTAATTCACTATGTAACGTTTTTAATTTTCTATGTAACGTTTTTAATTTATAAATAAAAGTTTTAGTGATAATTTATGGTTTTAATTTCGTACGTTGTTTACGTTGATAATTTACGTTTTTAGTTATGAGTAAAAAAAATATTTAAAATAAAAAATAGGTATGAACGGTGATGTGCGGTGACCATAACACTTGAATGGTGAGGTATAGTAAGAGAAGAGAGAAAGCTAATATGGAGCTGAGGTGGATGGTGAGGTGTGATGACCACTCCCTCCAGCCTTATATAAAATTAGATTAATCCTTTTTTAACAAAGTTATAGTGTTTAAGTTCAAATTATCCTCGAGTTAAACATTATACCCTCTCCGTCTCAAATTATTTGGTCATCTTTCGTTTTTAAGTAGTCTCAAATTAAATGTCCACAATTAAATATTAGAGGTGAAAATGGTTCGATTTGGTTCGGTTTTAGGCTAAAACCAAAACCAAGCCAATTTTTTTGGTTTTTGCTTTCTAAAAACCGTTTGGTTTTGGTTTTATCTCGATTGGGTTTTTTGGTTTCTGTTTGGTTTATCAAGGTTCGGTCTTTCCAAGGTCGAAAATCTGATGCATTATATATTAACATTTTTATGTTATAACTGTTGTTCCATTTGTACTAGTTTACAACTAACTATGAAGTTGATATAAACTAGCACATGCTTAAGTAATGTAATAAAAATGTTCTGTTAAAGATAAAAGACTTTAAAATAAATAACACAAAAACTTTTCAACGTATAATTCTTATTTGATATTTATCAAAGAATTATACCCGGTTGTTTGCGGAACAACAACCGGGATTTGTTGGGCTAAATCAGTGTCCAATGATCTTTACCTTATGATTTGAATAGAAAAATATCCTAAGTGTTAGATAACCTTTAACGTTACCCAGGTCATTGAATAAAAAGTCATTCAGTGAGATGCCTTCAAGAGTTCAATCAAAGTCTATGAAGAAGGACTAGCCATTCAGTGAGGCAATACTCAGTGAATGAAGTCCTAAACCAAAGAAGAAGGTGATGGGTTCAGTGAGTTGTGGCAATAAGCTCACTGAACCCCATACGATCTCCTCAGACATAAAGAAGACCTAAAGACTTGGAGACTGAAGAATGGGCGGGATAAGTTTGAAGGGATAAGATCAAGTACTTATGTCCTTAAGTCAAACTATCCTCAAAATAGGTATAAGAACAAGGTTTGGACCTTTAGAAAGTGTGTTGTCCCCTTACTTAGAATAGACATGTGTAATAGCGACAAATGTACGAATCTACTTGTCCAATCAACTTAAGGACGCACACTCATCACCCACATGGGTTCTTACCCATCCTAACACAATAAATAGAATCACTTGCAAAGGAGTATGGTTTTACGTTTGTGCAATTAGTGATACGAAATCATTCACAAACCTCTACTCCTCCAAATCAACTAAGTCCCTGAAACTAGTTTCAGTTAGTTAACA
This sequence comes from Tanacetum coccineum, assembly GCA_026074375.1. Classification (NCBI taxonomy): domain Eukaryota; kingdom Viridiplantae; phylum Streptophyta; class Magnoliopsida; order Asterales; family Asteraceae; genus Tanacetum; species Tanacetum coccineum. Next base: position 20,990 of record BQNB010036598.1, on the reverse strand, counting down.
TAGTTTTTAACTCAAAGTAATACTTTGGTTTACTAGAGAGGAGATCACCATACAATACATTGTCATTCAATCCCTCTTGTTATTGCGCAAACAACATGGTATAATTCTTTGATAAATATCATAGAGAGTTAGACGTCGAAAAGTTTTGTGTTCTTAAAATTTAAAGACTTTTATCTTTTAACAAAAAAAATTCATTACATTACTTAAGCATGAGCTATATGGAAACTAGAAGGGGGAGTTGAATAGTTTACCGGTTAATTGGCATTTTAAAACTTTGCTTATAAAAACACTAGATTCTAGTAAATGCAATCACAATATAAACAATGAATATGACAAGTAAATAAAAAATAGAGTTAAGTACATTTTTGGTCCTTGTGGTTTGGTGCGTTTTCACTTTTGGTTCAAAATTAAAAAAATGTTTGGTTTTGGTCCAAAAACATAGTTTCGTTTCACTTTTAGTCCAATTCCGTAAATTTGGACTAAAATTTTTGGACTAAAAGTGGAACGAAACTATGTCTTTTGGACCAAAAGTGTAACGAAACTATGTCTTTTGGACTAAAAGTTGAACGAAACTATGTCTTTTGGACCAAAACAAAACTTTTTTTAAATTTTGGACCAAAAGTGAAAAACGCACCAAACCACAAGGACCAAAAATATACTTAACTCTAAAAAATAAGAGATAAGAGATAGAACAATCAAACCACAACACCAAGAAATATAGTGGTTCGGCTACAAAGCTCTTCTTCGCCCTACTCCACTCCCCGAGTATCCGACTCGAGATTTCACTATGTCAACAAGCTCTCTTTAGGCGGAGAAAACCGTTTACAAGTTCCTTACGTTGTTTTTCGACACTAAGCTAAATGCCGAGTCCTAATCTTAGCTAGAACCAATCTACTACTTCACCAATGTATTTTAAGGACTAAAATACTAACCGAAACACAATCAACACTATCGGATTTATATACTATCCGATTTTACACACTAACACAAGATCAAGAAATAGAGGTTTGGATCTTAGAAGAAGTCACTAATCTACAGCACTTTATTTCTTGGCGAATACGAGTATTCTTCTCTTGCACTTGATAGAAGAAGGAAGAAGATGAGATTGGATCACTTGAAACAAGATTAAACTATCTTAGTGATCAAGAGATTTAGAAATAGAAAGGGGATTTTAGAGAGAGAAAAAGATTTGAAAAATATGTGCAAAGAGGTCTGAAAATCTGCAAGGAATAGTGCAGTATTTATAGCCCGAAAATGGTAACGTCTCCTGTGGGCGGTCCTGACGGTCCCAGATATATCTGGAGGCCGTCCTGCCTATCAGGGGGCCGCCCCTAGGTAGACACTCTCATTTTTTGTCATGTAGCGAGGAAGGTTAAATCTGGTGTAGAAGCTTTCATTTTAGGGGGAACCAGATTTTGAATATTTCTAATTAACTAAAACATTTCTTTTATAAATAAAAATATTGTGTATATATATTTTTTTGTAAAAATACTTTTGTAGAAATATAATGGTTAAGAAAAATTATTTTCTTGATCACTAATCATGTTTAATGATTTTTTATACATACCTTAAGTGATTTACGTCGAAATGGTAGTTTACGATTAATAACGTGTAAACGTTTATTTTTATCGTAGATGTTTTTATATTTCGTCATCTTCAAAACGTAGAGGAGTCGAAAAATATACATAACGTTTTTAGATATTATTTGTATTAACAAGCTAGTTTACTTTAACTCTTTAGTTACTTGTAAACTAATACAAGGGAACAACAAGTGGTATAAGAGCAATTTGATTTAAAAAACAAGTTTTATAAACTGTTCTAAGTTTTTTAAATCAAGATCCTACCATGGCTGAAAGTAATGTACTCTAACTTGTCGATAAAAAAAGAGGTAGTTATTCTGCTATTGCTTCTCGACTTAAAGTTGGAAAATTCAATAAGTGAAAAAAGCACATGCTTTGCTACTTAACCGGAATGGAAACCTATTACATTACGTGTATTAAGGATGATCTTTTCCAACCCAAGACCGCTGAAGGTGCTAACAAACCTGAAGCACAATGGTCAAATGATGAGAGGATGGTGGTCAATCAAGACCAACGCCTTAAAAGCATAATTATTTCATGCCTACATGATGATATATTGGAGTCAGTCATTAGTTGTGCAACATCTAAAGATACTTAGACTGACTTGGTTCACAGCTTTGAAACAAAGTTAATTCCAATTCGAAACAATGCTACAAAAAACAATTACGACCAAAAACAAATGCGCACATATTACGTTATTCCTCATACAAAGTATACAATCAAAAAAATAACTCACATGCATCGCCATTATTTTGACACTGTCACACATATATATAACAACAGTAAAATAAAAGGAACACGGACGCCTTAAAAAAATGAATACAATAACAAAGTTAAGCACATATCCGAAAACAACATACAAAAAAAGCCGAAAAAGCCCCGTCGCGAAGCGTGGGCATCAGACCACTCGTTTATTATTATTTACGAATAATACTATCGTTGAAAATGTAATAAGACTTGTCTGTAGTTGATTATTAATATGTCTTTAATTCTTTAAATTATTGCTAACGATATAAAATAATAATAAATTTAAAATGGTGTGGTTTTGGTCGATAATTGCACCTAAGAAAATACTCTGATAAGATCCTCAATTAGTAAAGAGCGGGTTTGGAGAGACATCGCACCTGATTAGATTCGCGGTAGAAATCAAGACGAGTTTTGAGAGAACTTAGCTTGGTAAACCGAACCCGCCCCGTCGCCATCCTGCTGTGCCACGTGTTTAGAAAAAGTCAAACTAAAAAAGTCAAACACTAATAAAAAAAAGTGTCCTTATATAAAAACCTAATAAATAAATCCCCAAATCAAATTAAATCAAAATAAAATCACACGTTTCCAATAAACCTTCAATTATCAATCTTTTCTTACGGAACAGATTCTGTTTGAATTAGTTATACCGTTAAATTCAGTTACAGGATATGTTTAAGTTCTGGTAATTTTTTTTTATAAAATTTTGTTTAGGGTTTATATAATTGATTTTGTTTTTTTAATTGAAATTTGTATTTTAGTTGTTATAAGTTAGGATTTAGGGCTTAATTAATTCTAGGTTGGTAGATAGGATTAGGATCAGCTAGTGTTATTCGATCCCGAATATGAAATGTTAGCAGATTTATTTGAGTATGTTGCGTTTGTTTCGGCTTATGGCTTATTTGGTTTTGGGCTTATGTTTGGTAAGCTCACTTTCTGTGGCTTATTTCTAAACTTTTCGGCAATTCAGCTTTTATTAGGTCCTAATAAACTTATATAAGCGGAAAAGTTTTAAAATAAAGCACAAAAAGTGAGCTTATGAAACATAAGCCCAAAACCAAATAAGCCATAAGCCGAAACAAACACCTGGTTTGTTTCGGCTTATATAGGCGGTTTATGACTTATTTGGTTTTGGGCTTATGTTTCATAACCTCACTTTTTGTGCTTTATTCTGAAGCTTTTCGGCTTATATAAGTTTGTTATGTCATTATAAGCCGAAAAGTTTCAAAAGAAGCCACAAAAATTGAGCTTATGAAACATAAGCCCGCTACGTAAGCAGAAACAAACAGAAGAGACCCGGGTTAAATTTTTGGCGGTGGATATATTGGGATGGGTGAGGGGAGAGTTTGGATACTGGTTAGGCTGCGTATATTAGAGCTTAGAAAAAGTAGCGTGAAGACAGGTCCTTGTCTGTTTATTCATGGTTGTGATTTTGCTTTTGCTCTGCGGTAAAAAACTTGTCGTAATGTTTTATGGGCACAGTCATTTGGTATAAAGGTATTGGTGGATGTGATATGGAATAATCGTCAGATATATTGAAAGGGTTTCTCGGTTTTGACTGCTTTCTAATGCCTAAATGTTTTAACAGATAAAAATTTCAACTATATCGTTTGTGATATAGGTATGAATATGTTTGGCTTTTAGTGTGATGGATTCAGTGCAACTGTATTTTGATTTGATGTGTCGACGCCCTTATGATTTACTATGTTATTTGGCTTTGTGAAAAGCAGAAAAGTTATATCAGCAAATCTACTTATTATTTAATTAAGCTAAATGGTTTCTGCAACATTAGATTAGATTAATGACGACTGCTAACTTTCAGGGGTTCTCAAGAGCAACAAGGCGATCAAAGGCCACAGGAAATTGCTACCAACTCATGGTATCCTCCATCTGTTAATAGCTCACCAAGTTCGTCCCGCCCAGCTACTCCCCCTTACGCACAAAATCGCCCTCATGTTTCTCCTGCTGAGGCTGCTGGCATAATTGGATATCTAAAAGACAAGAGGTAGGTTTTTATCCTATACACCAACTATTTCGTTAACCTCAACGGAACAAGGTAGCTTTTATCTTTGTCATTATCATCTCGGATCAAATAGAGTGGACATGCAAACGTATCCCAATTAGAAATAGTGATCATTTTAGTTTATAGATATGGCCTTGTTCAGGATGACTACTTTAAGACAATTAAGGATGGTTTAATTTGTAAAAACAATCATGGATAGTTTATAGACACGGTCTTGTTTTTTGGGTTACCTGGTTTCCGACTCGACATTGCAAGGTGACTAATCCCATGGCGACTACCCTTTTGGATAACCCGGAGTCGGCACAAGTGAACCCTCCCATTGCCACAACCCACAAGGGGATTAATTTTCTCCCCTTTGTATTCGAACCCTTGACCTCCACTGTGGAAGGCTGGTATTCTTACCCCCGGGTCACCCCTTGTTCAGAATGACTACTTTAGTTTATAGAAATGTTGATCATAAAGAATAAGAAAAAGTATTCAATCTTCTTTGGCCGACTAATCCACGGGGTTTTGGCCTACCACCACACAGACTCGAACCATGTAGGTGCTCGTGGCTCCTGCAGGGTTGATTTGAACTTGAAACCTCTCACATTTTAGTGATGATAGTTAACAAGCTTTTACCAACTTGGCCATCCCCGAGTGTTTAGGTTTGTCGTATCTATGACACATTGCGTGACCCTTGTGACGGAGTTGGTCCATATATTATAAACTGTACTAATTATATCTATGGTGGTTGACATTTGAAAGGGGCGAATATTCTGTTCTCTTTAATGCTTTCGGTATGCAATTAAGTCCTAGTAACATCTATGGATGTAGACAAATTGTTTAACCACACAAACACATAAGGCAGTGATTCATTACCTATAGATAGCCAACAAGCATTTCCATATTTAAGTTGGTATATTTACGAGAGGGTAACATAGTATAGTAGGATGCTTGATTTGATTATCTGCATACTTAGTCATTTCTGATTTGGTTCTATTTGTAATATTGAATATTTGGTAAGGAGAAGAGGTAGATCTTGGTTTGGACCAATCCACTCACTTTTTAGTTTTCTATTACAATGAGTCGGTCTCATTTGTTATCAAACTACAAAGAATTTAAAAAGGCATAATAAGAACTACCGAGCAACCATGGATGTAGGCATGTTGTCTAACCACACAAATATGTGGAAATTATTTGAAATTTGTTAATCATTCCTGTAGTTTTTGCTGTTTGTTTTATCAGCAATTTATTTTACCTTGCATTATTTGATTGCTGTAGTGTTGATGACTTGCGAAAGCTTGCCTCCGACCCGGAGGCGTATCAACAATTTCTGCTTTCAATGGATCCCGTTAGAACTCAGAACAAGGTAAGCATCAACTTCTTGTTATTCAAACACTCTTTGTTAATAACTATTGACATGCTGATTGTTTTCTGTAGTAATCTTTCTCGTTCTCTTTTTTTTTGTAAATCAGGTCAGAGATGATCTCCGAAATCAAACTCTTCAGCTTGCCAGTAAGTACCTGTAACCATTTTCATTTCACGAGCTGTAATATCATTATACCCTCAGTCCCATGAACACATGAACAAGCTGAAATATTTTAAATTAAAATCAGTAGAATTGTTTCCTTGACACGGCCCATGGGGTTGTAAAATAAGTATTTGCCAACTGCCAGAACAGCAAATGCTGAAATTGTTAACCACACCAGTACACCACGAGCTAAGAGATCTAACTGTTTATTATCAAAGGGTTACAAATGCGTGATAACAAAAACTACATTTCCCGGTGAACCATGTACATATTGTGTGATTTATAGCTCCTTGCATGTTTGTTAAATCAGTTATCCATTGTACAAATATTGTTTTCTGGAATGGAGTAAAATATTTAAAAAATTTCTGTATTCTTGTTATGCAGGACAAAACTTGGAAAAAGAACCCCAGATTACGGAATTAAGGAACCAGGTGAGGTTCTTATGTAATGTAGTGCAAACCAATAAAATTATATTAAACATGCCAAAATGGGGGCAACGGGGCTAGATTGAAAAGGGTCATTTTATAGTACAGGTCAAAACAGGCTGGTTCAAATTGTGTTAACCTGTAAACACATCAATAAATAATTCATGTGTTATTTGTCATTATGAGAACACTATTACGAGTTTACATACAATAACCTTTTCAATAAAAAAGTTGAAGAGGTTATTAGTGATAGATGTGGTGATACTTTAAACCTGTGTGACCCGTTTCTGGTTTGGCTTATGTTTTAATTTTGACCCGTTTAAGCTAAAGTACATGTACGCGGGCGAAATCTACCCATTCATTAGTAAATGGGTTAAAATTGCCAACTCTGTATACCAATAAACTCAACGCAATTCTGCCATGATAAAAGAATACGTTCTTTAATCCTGTTAATACTCCTGATTACACTCTTGATGATTGCTATATAGATTTAGTATAAAAGTTGTCCCCCTTATCTCAATAGGCTCAAGGTTTATGCGTTTTTTACTTGTGGTACAGTGCATGATAATTCGAACAAGTGAGTTAGCATCTGCACAAGAGAAGTTAAACGACCTAACCAAGCGAAAAGCCGAAATCCTTAAATCTTACTCCCCGGGTTCTCTGCTACACAAGCTACAAGGTAGATACACTCTTTCTTTTAAGAGACTAAATGTTTTTTATGCAGATAAATGTTTTTCAAATTGATAAGCTCTTATTGTTGGTTCATTATGTTTGTGTTGTTGATTTATTTAATTCCGTATTTTGTTCATTGGTTTCAGAATCTATGAATAAAACAGACGAGGAATCTGAAGCGCTCCATGAGCAGCTACTTGGAAAGGAGATAGATGTTGCGGCTTTTGTTCAGAAGCACAAAAAGCTACGTGTTGTTTACCATAAACGTTCTCTCACGCACCTAGCAGCCAAGACTTCTTTGGGTATTTGACCATTTTTCTTTTGTCAAACTATATTCAAGTATGTGAATTGCTTTGTATCTCAATTCCAAGATGTAAGGTAACATCTTTAACATGAAAAGTACCATCTCATTTTTAACTCAAAAGTTGTCTTTGACAATAGGGATCGGGAATGTATAATATTTGACTTTACACATGGTTTAATAAAAATGTATGTTCAAGTAGTCAAACTGCATAATGCCGTTCTGATTGTCAGATATGTTTGGATACACAGATATAATGTTACATAACTTGTTTCAGATTTTTTAGATGTACAAATTTGCATACCTCTTGTGAGTTGGGTGTCCGATATGTGTGAGCAGCTCTTTACTCAAAATATTGTTTGATTGAAAAGTTGGTAATTATACGTCTGTGCTGTCGATATTTGAAGCCATGTAAAACAACTACCCGAGTTCCAAACATGACATTAGTTTTCTGCTTGTCTGTAGTTGTCATAGTGTTATATAATCTTTTTCACGTTTTTGTATCTGCTGAAAGAGATATATTTGTTTTTATGAGAAGTGATTGGAATGGTTTAAATCCAAAGAGTATTCATAAAGTAAAATATAGCTCAATATATGGGCAATGTGCTATGTGCACTATATATGTACTCATTTAAGATGTTTTGAAACAAGCATGTTTACCCGCGCGTTGCTGCGGGACGTTAATTTTTCGCGCATAGTTGCGAGTTTAATTGTTTTTTCCTATTTTTTTTATTTTATGCGGGTTTATTTTTTTGGGCTTATGTTTAATAGTGGTTTTTTTTATATGGGCTTATGTGTTAGGCCTCATGGCGCGGGTATTTTTTGATCTAAATAAGTCAGTACTAATGTAATTTTCTTTTTTTATTTTGTGCCGAGTATTTTTTTTATATTGCGTATTTATAAAAAAAAAGTGGCCATATTACTGTAGCATGACGTAAAAAAATGACGTCGTATCACTTTTGTGCCGAACAATTTTTTTTTTTAATATTATTTTGTGCGGGTTTATTTTTTTGGTCTTATGTTTAATAGTGGTTTTTTTTATATAAGTCAGTACTTTTGTAATTTTCTTTTTTTTATTTTGTGTCGAGTATTTTTTTTTTGTATTGCGTATTTAAAAAAAAAAAAGTGGGCCGGCCCAAACTGGGAGCCCATTGGGCCGAACACTGTTCATATTACTGTAGCACGACGTATGTAAAAAACGACGTCGTATCACTTTTGTGCCGAACATATTTTTTTTAATATTATTTTGTGCGGGTTGTTTTTTTTATATGAGCTTATGTGTTGGGCCTCATGACGCGGGTATTTTTTGATATGAATAAGTCAGTACTTTTGTAATTTTCTTTTTTTTATTTTGTGTCGAGTATTTTTTTTTGTATTGCGTATTTAAAAAAAAAAATGAAATCGGTTTTTTTTTTCGGTTATAAATGTTCGGAAATCGGTTTTTTTTTACGTCTATAAAATTTCCGGAATCGTTTCTTTTACACGCGGTTTCGGTTTTTTTCGGTTATAAATTTTACGCGTCAATCGGTTTTATACTCTGGATTCAGTATTTTTTTTCGGAATTAAAACTTCGAATATTTATTTAATAAACTTGTATCATCAAACATTTAATAAACAATACCACCTAAACATACTAAACAAATACAATCATAACTTTTTATTTGCACAGGAAACATACTAAAAAAAATACAACCATAACTTTTATTTAAACAATACAATTATACAACTAAAAAATATGATAAATACTAATACATTTCAGCTTCGGCATGACTCATCACTACGAAAACATATTAGTTCTCAAGTAATGCTCGAGCTTGGCATTTGCCTATCACACCTTTTTTTTTCTAATTTTTTTAATTTTATTTTTTATATTTTTTTATGTTTTGATGGATTTCTTTGAATGAATGTTTCATTTTTTGTTGATGGTTAATTCTTATACACAATCCATTAAAGTCTTCCAAAAAAAATCTTCTACATCTTACGTGATCAATATCTAAGTCTTCAAAACTCACCTTCATCAATTCGGTATTTGTAAGGTGATATTCCTAATTCAACATTTCTTCTCTTGCTATAGATTCTTCAACGTCTTCTAATATCGGACCTTCCAAACGATGTTTCATGTTGTACCTATAGACTCACGACAAATAATCTTTCAACATACACATACTTCCACGGATTCGGGGTAGTCATGACCTTCTTCTTATCCGATATAATTCTACCCGCTAATAGAGAACTGCCGATTCTGAAGCTACCAGTTGAACTTGGACGTTAATAAGTCACAGCCATAAGCGGATAAATTGGAATAGAATTCCCTATCTTTCCACAAGCCAAAGTGTCAAAGTTTGTAAACTCTTCGGGCCTAAAGTTATTAAAAAATTTGTAGCCATATATTGTCCACCAACTCGCTTGTGGGGCCGATTTCGTCTGACGCTTTGTAGCGTCTTCAAATAAACTATTATAACAGGTTTATATTAATGTCATCTTGCCATTCGGGACGATCGGCCCGCATTTGATACAACAATTTGGGTTTGATTTGACCATATTTTGTTGCATAAATTCCAAATAATTTTTTAAAGTTATCGTTAAATATAAAAATTTGAGAGTTTATATAGTTGGGGTCGGGGTTGTCAGCGTCTAACCCAAAGGATAAGTCTAAATTGTTCATTATTCTTGTTATTAAAAGTTCTAACGCCTCAACATTTAAAACATGGAATAAGTGCGGCGGAACAAGTAAAAAAACCAAAGTAAATTAGCAAAATATTTTACAAATATCTTTTTATAACTTTAACCATTTTTCTAAACATTTACTAGGTGAGTTTTTAATTTCGTCCTAATTTTTTCCGTCATAGCACTAAATTTTGATTTAAAACTAATGAGCTAGTTGGGTAAATAAACACGCGATAATAATAGTTGTTGCCACTATTAAAAAACATGTAAAAACAATAGTTAAAATCATTTAGTAATCCCAATCTTGGTCCTTATTTCCGAAAACGGACTTATTTCTATTAACTATTGTTTTTTCATTAAAAGCGTTAAAAAACGTCTCAACGTTGTCGTAATATATTTTCAAACATCCATGCAATGAAGAATTCCACCTAGTATATTATCATTAGCAAAGTCCAGGGGTTCTTCACACACACTTGTTTACGAAAACGTCTATAGTTTCATTTGTCGTGTCTTACTCGAACTATATATTAAGATTACTACAATAAAGCCCTAAATTTTCATCCTAAAACTATCAAGATTTTTAATGCCGCTTGCACGGATAAATTATAACATGAGCAACACAAACGGGAATGAAAAAAAAAAGACCATCTAAAACGGGTTTTATAACGTAATTTTAACAAATTCATAGCACCTTAGTATTATTTGGATGCATTATACTATGACATCGTAAAAACTTATCTCTAAATATATTTCAATTAAAGTGTCATGTAAAATTTTTTTCTTAAATGAGATCCCCGTAATAGGATAACAAATATTTAAAAAGCAATTGTCCGCGTTTCATTAATATAATAACCAAGATTCGGGCTAACCAATGACCCTTAACGGCCTAAATCTAAGAATATTGCCGTACCATTGGGGCGGTCCCCAAGTATCCGTAGCTTATAGAAACAACAGTTTATAATCACGATAAACCATCAATATATCTTTTTTTAGCCGTTTCCCCAATTTCAAAAGCACACTTCTAAGATAGTACGACTGCACAAGTTATTACCTAGCGGTTGTACCCCTCCTTTTGATGATCTCCGTAAGCTTGACGTTGTACGAAGAGGTTGAATGAAGCGCTTGTTGAATGACAAACTTCGAAAAAACAGTCGAACCGCATCATTATCAAAGTATAGAAAACTTGACCGATCCGCCACCGAATAGTACCTTGTGACAGTATCATTTTCGGCAAACCGCATTACAACCGCTCTTATGAGTCCGGAGTGTAGAGTTAGACGCGGGGTTATAAAATTTCATACATTTCTTGCAACGCGCCTTTTCCACCCCATCGATCATAATACACATTACAACATAAGATAATAGAACATGTCATAATTAATTTAGAAAAATTATACAACATTACATAATTAGTCTTAGCCGACATCGACAAATAAAAAAATAAGTCTCGAAGTTATAGATGACATTGTATTGATAAACCGGAAATAATGGCGTGGACATAAAAGGCTTCTTAAGCAAATGCCTTCATAAGAAATTACTGATCATCACCTAAAATGCATCAACTCATCCCGTTACGAGTCCCGCCCATACAAGCCTCGTAACAATATGAGTTTATAAAAATATATATTTATAAATAAACATGTCATATAGTCAAAAAAAATATACTTGGTCGCAATTTTTATGTTTGTAAATCTTATAAGTCTTATTGTCTTGGTACATTAGTGTTATGTGTCCAAAACAAGCATGTTTACCCGCGCGTTGCTGCGGGACGTTAATTTTTCGCGCATAGTTGCGGGTTTAATTGTTTTTTTCTATTTTTTTTATTTTATGCGGGTTTATTTTTTCGGGCTTATGTTTAATAATGGTTTTTTTATATGGGCTTATGTGTTAGGCCTCATGGCGCGGGTATTTTTTGATCTAAATAAGTCAGTACTTTTGTAATTTTCTTTTTTTTATTTTGTGCCGAGTATTTTTTTTTGTATTGCGTATTTAAAAATAAAAAAAAGTGGGCCGGCCCAAACTGGGAGCCCATTGGGCCGAACACTGTTCATATTACTGTAGCACGACGTATGTAAAAAACGACGTCGTATCACTTTTGTGCCGAACAAATTTTTTTTTTAATATTATTTTGTGCGGGTTGTTTTTTTTATATGAGCTTATGTGTTGGGCCTCATGACGCGGGTATTTTTTGATATGAATAGGTCAGTACTTTTGTAATTTTATTTTTTTTATTTTGTGTCGAGTATTTTTTTTGTATTGCGTATTTAAAAAAAAAAGTGGGCCGGCCCAAACTGGGAGCCCATTGGGCCGAACACTGTTCATATTACTGTAGCACGACGTAAAAAACGTCGTATTACTTTTGTAATGTGTATGTATATAATGAGAGTACGTCCCGTAAATTTTTTTTCTTATTTTTGGCTAAGGAAGAGGAGCGGGATTATAAAGTTTTTTTTTTTTTGGGCCGATGAATAGTAACCGAGCCCAGTGGCCCGGGTAGTGTTCATTTTACTGTAGAAGCAAGGCAAAAACGATGTAGTATAATGAAAGTACGTCCTGTAAATTTTTTTTCTTATTTTTGGCCAAAGAAGGGGAGCAGGATTATAAAGTTTTTTTTTTTTTTTGGGCCGATGAACAGTAACCGAGGCCAGTGGCCCGGGTACTGTTCATTTTACTGTAGAAGCAAGGCTAAAACGACGTAGTAACACTTTTAAAATGTGTATTACCATAATGAGCGTATGTCCCGTAAATTTTTTTTTCTTATTTTTGGCCAAAGAAGGGGAGCGGGATTATAAAGTTTTTTTTTTCGGGCCGATGAACAGTAACCGAGCCCAGTGGGCCGGGTACTGTTCATTTTACTGTAGAAGCTAGTCAAAAACGACGTAGTACCACTTTTAAAATGAGCAATTTTTTTTTCATATTATTTTGTGCGGGTTTATTTTTTCGGTCTCATGTTTGATAGTTTGTTTTGTTCTTATATTAAATGACAATCGCGCGTTTTTTTTTTTTTGGCCCAAGCCGATAGAAAGCCGTAAATAGTTAAAAATGAGAGTACGTCCCGTAAATTTTTTTTTTCTTATTTTTGGCCAAAGAAGGGGAGCGGGATTATAAAGTTTTTTTTTTTTTTTTGGCCGATGAACAGTAACCGAGCCCAGTGGGCCGGTTACTGTTCATTTCACTGTAGAAGTGTGGCCAAAACGACGTAGTATAGCTTTTGTAATGTGTATTACTATAATGAAAGGATTGTGATTAATTAATACAATGTTTCATTATACCAAAAGATGAAACAAATATTGCCTAATGTGTATTAGCATCAGATGAAATTTATTAGAAGTGTGAAATTTATGGAATTTTTATCCTCGAATGTTGAGTTCTAATAGTATTGGAAGTACTTTGTTTACTCAATTGTAAGAGCACCTGGTATATGGTTGGTTGGTGCCCTATAACGCCAGCATATAACACGACCCCATACCATCCCAAGTCACTGGGTCTAGCGCCGTCATGACCGGCCAAGCCATACAATTGTTTATTTATTTATTTATTTGTGTTTTATCGAGTTAAGTATGTGCCAGAGGGTGTTTTATAACTTCATTAATTGAGTGAGGGTGTTTTTTTTGGTTAAGTTATAGGTTCTAAGTTATAAAGATAATTCTCTTTCTTAACATGAACTCTACGGTTTCAGGACACCGGATGCTTTAAATAACCAGGCACAGTTCTAGATAATAATATATTTTACTAGAAAAAAAAGTACAAACTATATGTTACGGAGCATAATTTATTAATTAATAAATAAAACCCGATTACAATTTTTTCTCTTTTTTTCAGTCGTGTTGTAACATTTGAAACGTGTGATAACCCCTTAATGATATGATTTAGCTTTGTCTAATTATAAAATCACTTACTAAGGACAAAACCTCTTTTGTGAAAACTTACAAACTTTAAAAAATAAGTAATGTTGAATTACTAATAAACATTTGGTTTAAAAATAGTACTAATAACATAAATCAATATATTGAAAGAACCTCAAATTTTTGTCATTTTTCATTTTTAATGCATAGACTTTTTTCTCCTAATAATTACAAATCAAACCCTTAAGTGTTATATCAGAACAACAAACTCACAATTATAATTATTTTTCGTTAAAATATTATCGTCGGTGCAGTGCCGGAGCTTAACGCTTTATTGTGGAAGCGCCAAAAACAAAAGCTGTATGAAGTAGAAGGGCCAAAATGTAAAAAATGAAATTTACTACTCCATTTAATCATTAAAAATTACGCTAAGTGACAAAATTGTTGAAGGATCCCAATTACCCCTCTTTGTCCATGCATAGCTCCGCCTATGCGTCAGTGGTATTCAGGTTGGCTAAAGAATCTGGTTGCTCTGAGCGATAATTAAAATGAGGCCCCATAAAAAAAGTTAAAAGTGTGTATAAAAAAATGTTCATTAATAACAATTTGTTATAATGAGGCACTATTTTATTTATTGTGGCAAAATGTGTTGTATTTACTAATGAGATTGGTAAAGAAAAAGCATTCGGATATATAGCGTAAATACACAAACGTAGTTATATATTTTTAGATTGTGAGGCCTCTTCATTTTGGTGGCCCTGTGCACCTGTCCTTTGCACAGAGTGATCACCGCCACTAATGATATTCGTCTAGTAAACTATGTTTAACGACACACAAGAGTCACTTAGAAAGTTTTGTGATTATACATTTTTTGATCATAGCTCCAAATTGTATGATAATATTATTTTTGGTAGGTATGTGAACAAGAAGTGCATGCGACTATGATAAAAAAAAATAACAAAAATAAAAATACTACCTGTTGATGGGCCGTTATAAAACATCACACTATTATATGCAAATAATCAACTTATAAAACCTAATAAATATTTGCATGCAAATACAAAATCCTCACAAAAACATTTAGCCATTATCATCTCATCTAAAAAATATCGAGTACACTGGCTAGCTTGTAAGCATATTTGATCATTGCATTTGTGATTTCATTTATTATTATATATATGTTATGATTTTATTTATTTAACATGTGATTAATTAGTTTATGTCCAACAATTAATGTGATAAATATATGTTTAGGGTTTCTAGGTATGATCTATAATTAATGTGTGTGTCTTTAAGTTTGAATTACCTTAGTGATTTTTTATTGTTGATTAGATGTTAATTAAATAGAAACTGTAATTTTTAATTTGATAATTAACTAGATCAAAATCAATGTGATCTAGTGAAAAAAAAAAGGGTTTAATTCAAATTTTGCATGTGAGCATGCATTGCATATATATTTGCATGATCCAATGTTCATGTGTACCTTAATTTACCTGAAATGTAAGCAACACTTTGGAAAAGTAATTTCTTTTGTACAACCTAAGTTATTTAGCTGGTAAAATATGCTGCACTTTAGTAATCCTAAGCTGTTTTTATACACACCAAGTGACATAAAAATTAGACGATGGTCGACGGTGGAATAGATTTCACAAGTTGTTTGTGAAAGTAGTTTGCTATTACATGTCAGTATCCATAAATTCTAAGGTACGTCTATATATACGGTGACAGAATCAGGGTGGGTCCCAGGACACCCATGGATTTTTGTGGCGTAGTGTTGATATTGTGAAAAAACCTGGATTTTCTAGATGCACCCGGTCTTTGAAAATTGTGTACGTAGTCTTGTTTAGTTTATTCTAAATGCACATGGTCATTTTGTATCTTAGTTTCATCCCGGTATATATATATGTTGATGTCATTAGCTAAATATGATAACTGATACTTTCCTCTTTGAATGTGATTAACTTGTTCAGGTAGGAGAACAATTCGAGCATACATATCTATATATGTTTTAGAAGCAATCTTGAAAATCGATGTTGGAAATCTATAAGTGACCCACGCTGATTTCAGAATAAAAAAGTGCTCGAGAAGTTTAAAGTAAAAAAGAGGCACGATACTAATCTAAATACACAAGCAAGACATCTTGTTATCTTTAATAAAACTAGCTGTTTGTTAAGAGATAAGTTAATCACATACGATTTGTTTTCCTTTTTTCCTTATTGTCATACAATCATCTAACGTTTCAAGTGTCATATTGAAACTAATCATTAATTAAGCGGAATAATCAGTTTCTGTTATAGAGGACTTCTCCTTCTTACAATATTGGGGGATACCTATTCCTAACCATGTATGTTTTTCTCAGGCACTTCCGTACATTGTGTCACACAAAACAACCCCCTTATATCTGGAGGCTGTTGTAATGTTCTTAAAACGTTCAATAAGACTGATTTAATGCGCCTAATTTTCTAAGCCTGTAGTGTACTGTGGCTCTCTTTACCATGAAATGCATGCACCTCGGGTACGTACTAAGGACTATACTAATTAAGTACACATATACTTTCTGCTAAACTTTGGATCAAGTATTTCGTTCTTAACTTATTCAGTCTCTTTTTCTAATGCAGTGATGTCATAAGAGCCTAATGAAACCCTGCATCTCAACTTATTTATAAAACTGCAATTACCGGAATAATATTTGGATACTTGATTGGGGTTAATTATCCGTATGTTACTCTAACTAAGGTAGGATGATTTCAGATATTAGATATAGTCGCAAAAACATCAATCATTTGATTTTTTTTGATATCTTGTAGATTAGTTTTCCCATGAGGTTTCAATCGCCATGCGAGAAAACAATGAATGAAGATCAACCAAAGGCTATTGAACGTAATTTCTCCGAAAATCTTGCTCCAGTTAATGCACCTGTAACATCTCGGGTATATTATTTTGTAAAATGTTCTGTTTTTTTTTCTGCATATGTTCTAGTTAGCACATGATTTTGGGTTCAGATGTCTGCTTAACTTGTTAACGATGTTTTTTGGTTACAGATTTTTGTTGCAACAAATCCCCGTGGGGCGGAGTCATTACCTCCAGGAATTGTGGTCAAAGAAACAGATTTATATTTGCGAAGATTATGGGGCATACCTAGTGAGGTCTGTATCGAAATGTTTACTCAGAAACAATATTTCTTTGGGTTTGTTATCCAATACTTATGTATATAAAAATTTTAGGATCTGAAAACGAAGCCAAAATACTTGGTAACTTTCACTGTCGGTTGGGATCAAAGAGATAACATTGATGCAGCAGTGGATAAGGTCTTTTTACAGAAGTGGTCGCTTTTTAAGTTAACTGGATTTAATGGCTCAATACTAATATGATAATACTGAGGTTATTGTTATATGATTCTTTTAGTTTTCAGACGATTTCCAAATTGTGCTTTTTCACTATGATGGTCGAACAACAGAATGGGATCAATATGAGTGGTCAAAGCAGGCAATTCATGTCAGTGTCACACGACAAACCAAATGGTATTTTAGAAACTATAATATATTTTGTTTGTTTACCACACAAACTTTTCATCTTCGTCTTCATTTTCCTTTCTTTTTGTATAGGTGGTATGCAAAGAGGTTTTTGCATCCAGATATCGTAGCAGCTTATGATTATATTTTCATTTGGGACGAAGATCTTGGTGTTGAACACTTCAATGGGGACGCGTATTTTTCTTCTTCGTTTTTTGCTTCTGAGATATGCAGATATATACCTACCCGTGAATTTGATTATGTCATAATGTTCCAGGTATATACAGTTGGTTAAAAAACATGGTTTGGAGATATCTCAGCCTGGCCTCGAACGCAATAACAGAACAACATGGGAAATGACAAAGAGAAGAGACGATAAAGAATTCCACTTGTAGGTTCTCCTATTTTACACCCTCCGAATGAAAATAAGTATTCACTAGAATGAAAACGGAGGGCTAGGAATATGCAACTATTATATTGTTTTCATACGTGAATGCCAGATATTCCTTTTGAAAATGTAAACTTATGTTATATGTTTGGATTAATTAACAGGGATATAGACGAGAAACCAGAATGGTGTAGTGATCCACCAATACCTCCATGTGCAGCGTATGCTCAAATTTCATATCTTGCGTCAAAAACATAGTTGCTATTAGTTAGAATGCATTTCACATGGACTGGCACCAACTTTTTCCTGTTTAATCAGGTTCGTAGAGATTATGGCTCCCGTGTTTTCCAAGGAAGCATGGAGGTGCGTGTGGTATATGATTCAGGTAAATACATCTATCAAGAACTTAGTGTTTTCTGTCCAATATAATGTGTAATTTAATTACATCAGAATTCTTTATAAAAGTCCTCGTGTATCTGGTGTGGTGTAAAGGTGGCAAATTCAACTCATTGATTCATGAATGGGTCGATTTATGTGTTTTGACCCGCTACCCGACCACCCCATTTGAATGCAATACATTGTGTCTGTAGGCTCTTTTGTTTACTGTAATGCTAATTTGGGCTTTCTTATGTACATGAAGAATGATTTGGTGCATGGATGGGGTATGGATTTCGCTCTTAGAAGATGCGTAGAGGTCTGCTCCTTTATCCTCTTATCAAACGTTTTTTTTCCATGTATTGTTCCACCTTAACGAGCTAATATGCAATTCCACAAAGCATATCATGAAAACAGATTTAGGCTCAAGCTTTATCTATCCAAATAAACAGTTTGGACAGAAGTGGAAACTTTGTCCTCGTAAGTTATTTAAATGTTACATGCTAATCTGATAAATACATAAAATAGCTTGATTTTTCTCACAGGCAAATGATAAAATTGGTGTGATAGATTCACAGTGGATCGTGCATCAAGGGGTTCCTTCACTTGGGAACCAGGTGATGCATTATAACTTTTATTTATTTTAATTTGATCGTTTCCTTAGTTCATACGAAAAATGAGGGATCACTAACTAGTTGTGAATTTCTATAGGGTCAAGTCGTGAACGGGGACTATGGATGGCAAGGGGTAAGTATATTTTAAATCTGACCCGCGAAGTGATACACCTGAGATCATTGACGCGTATTTTTTTGTGTGTCCGAATCATAGGTAAAAGACAGGTGCACGGATGAGTGGCACCAATTCCAGGATCGGCTTGACAATGCAGAGAAAGCTTACTTGAAGGAGATAGGACAGGGTTCATAAGATATTACATCGCTATGTTTTCGTTGAACCCCTCATCTGATATTCATAAAGGTGGTTCAAGGCTCGAATCATCTCTTCAGGTCACATTCCTACGCGCAGCAGGGGTTCATATGCAGATATATTTGTAACACATAGGCATTAGCTAGACAGTGTACAACTAGATCAGGAAATTAAAGATGTCCGTTTTTTATGCATAGTTGCATTCACAAACACCTAATGTTAAATTTGGCAAAGACAAAAAGTTGACCAAGTGCTTTGAACTTCAAAGGCGAAGCTAGCCGAGTTCAAAACTTTAGTAGTTCTAAAAGGCATATTAAGCTTTGCCCCTCGAATCAAACTCAACATATGAAAAGGGGCGAAGCCAGAAAGTTATGATCGATGGGCAAACTTTGGTAATTTTTAGAAACTAAACTATTAATCAGCTCGTTAGGGGGCAAATTACAAAAATAGCCAGATAACTACAATTTTTTTCGTTAGGGGGCCCGAGCTGCCCCCCTCATGTCTTCGCCAATGCATATGAATACATAATATGTTCTATAGGAGACTCAACTAATTTGTCAAATCGCGAATACATCGTATAAACAACAGTTTTTAAGTGTTCCTTGTAATCCATAAAAGTTGATGTAACATAAACCAAACTATTAAGTAAAGTACCAAACCATTTGGCAGTGGAGTGTGGGTTTGAAGTTAAGGAAAGCACTCCAAAGATACCTTTGTTTAAGTTAAAGAGACAGTTTGAGTTTTAAACTGTTTTTGTTTCCTTCAAATGATTTTTTTTTATAGATTTTAAATTGATTTGGTCTCTTCATCTACTATTTTATATGCTCTTTTGTATCTATTTTTCAGGTTAATTTGTTTTCATTAACTTCATTATCAAAATAGACTAAGTAAATTAAACAACAACAACAACATATGTAATCCCGCCGAAGCCAGATATGAGGAGATAGAAGGTAGACAAACATATCTCTATCTCAGGATAAACCCGAAAGTATAGAGACCGCTTCTAGAAATACCTCAAATAAAATAGACTAAACAAATAAAATAGACTAAATACCATCAAATGGCTTAGGGTATGTTTGGCAAAAGTAACTGTTGCTGAAACTGGAGATAGAGTTGTAGATGGAGATTATGAAAAGAGATTATTTTTATAAGCTGCATGAAGTAGCATTTGGTTTTAAGAGATTATGGAAGATTTTTTTTTTTATAATCTCTTATAATTTTGTCTGCCAAACAAAGCTTATATTTTAAGTAGCTTATTTTTCAAAAAAATAAGCATAATCTTTTGACAATCTGGTGTACCAAACATGCCCTTAGTGGTAAGTTACGTAACCTTTTCATAAGAGGCTTGCGGTTCAAACCTTACTAGGTACACATATTTTAGTGACTAGAAAAAGGGTCAGAAGTGATAACAAGATTCCTAGTTGGCAAAGTACATATGAGTCAAAATATCGCCTTTCACACGACCCGGACTCCACTTACCAGTTTACGTTTCAATTTAGGCAAAATTGATTTATACAGACAATTGAATCGAGGGGCGGACCCAAGACTATTCAGGTGCCCAATTTTTTTTGTTACAAGTATAAAAAATAAAAAAAATGAACAAAAATGTACGATTTCGTAAACAAATTAAGATGACATGTATTTCTTATGCCATATTAGTAGATAACTAAACAAGACATGATGTATATGCGTGACAAAGAATTTCGAAACTATGTTCATTTCGAAGAAACATGGATTTTAGCGAATAATTATGATAAGCGACAAACATCCGATTTATCGGGTTCCTGTAAACTCTCGAAAACTTCCTTGGATCCGCCGCTGGTTGCATCATACATGAATTTGTTTTTAAAGGTGAACTTACACTCATACTGTTCACATCAATCACACATTTGTCCCGACAAAACTTGAATTTTCACTTATGCATGTACTTTTTAGTATTATATTATAGTAATACACATTTGACAAGCCAAACGACGCCGTTTTTGGCTGCTAGAACAGTAAAATGAACAGTACCCGGCCCA
>BQNB010036597.1:21902-50013 GCA_026074375.1 Tanacetum coccineum | reverse complement strand
TCTAAACCCGTGTTTAGATTCAAAAATAAAGCTTCCAAGCTTATAACCCAAGATTAGGTTTTCAAAACCCTAATCTTTCAACCAATGCTTCCCAACACCTTAGAATACCTTAAGTATGTTGTGTATAGGGTTGTATATACTTAGAAAATCAAGTTAGGGATTTTGTTTTATGGCTTATTTGTGCCGTGGGATTTGGAGAAGAAAAGAGAGAAGAAAAATGAAGTTTTATGTTAAGTGAAGAGTTTGTAAACATTTCTCATGCATGCATGGCTATTTATAGTCTAAATATCTACTTAACCAAACCCTAGTTACTTTCTAACCCTAGTTAAGTTAGCATGACAAGTTTGAAAAAAAAGTGTAAGAGTTACTTTATGATAATATCTAGATATTATCTAGATATTATATAAAGTGATGAACACTTGGTTCAATCCTTTAATTTTCGGCATAATGTATATATATGTGATGTTATTTTAATTATTTTGAGTATTGGGTATAATCGTGGGTATTCGTTTAGGCGTAGTTAGGTTTTAGAACTTCCGGGTATGCCTAAACGTATTTTATTATGAAACGTAAGCATTTTACGTAGCCAATAAAAATAAGATGAACAAAGTTATTTATTATCCTCATAATAATCATATAACACTTGCTTGATGTAAACATTTAATCGTTTAATGCCCGTTTACATTGTATGATCATTTTCAGTTTACGCGATTTATGAAAAAAACTAGATCTCATAAAAAAATTTCTTTTCGTGTTGCACATTAAATTGAAAGAACTTCCAAAGATCAATCACATGAAACAAAAACACATCATCATTGATCTATGTAAAGATTTAACCCTCTTTCAATTTTCAAATGTAAAGATGATGTATAACAATTATGTTACCATCACTCTTTGATTTGTTGGAAAGTATAAGAAAAACACATGACGCACCCTACTTGAGATCCTCCAAAGGATCTTGAAGCCACATCGAATTGAATGATTACAAGGGTGATTATTATTCGAGTATGTGATCTATCTGTGTATGAATGAGGAGGGTCGTGTGTATGGATGAGATAGTATCAATGGAAGATTTGATATTTATTTGAGAAATGCAATGTTTTTGAAGAGGTGTGGATTTGTGACTGCTTATCAAGAGATATTTTTTATTTGATATTTGGGTAATGATAGTTGTTAGACTGCTTCGATTGAAAAATAGGGGCGAGGTATAATGAGATTAGGGTTAGGGTTATCTCTGAGTAAAATTAGGGATTTTTATCACTTTATATCCCTAACCTCCTAATTGGATCGGGTACAAGAAGTAGTGGCATGTCGAGCTTCATCTCAAAACCTTGGGCTGAGTATATTATTTAGTTGATTAGGCTGGGTTATGATGTCATGGGCCTGGTATTCATGTTGGACCAAATTCATGGATTGTTAGTAATTCATGTATTAATTGGTGATGGGTTGTTTTAATGTTAATTGGACTGAGTATTACTGGATGATGATGGGTAATAAAACATTATCGTGTCGGGTAATGTATAAGTGACCGGGTTTTATTACTTGGATGGCCATTCTTATGATATACTTTTTTTGAGCCGATATCCGTTAAACACATCAAAAAAATTCACGAACAACAACACAACAAACACAATACATTACACTAAAAATGATCCTTATCAAAATTCACCTTCATTCATTATGGTTAGTATTGAATTTTTATGACTACGGGTTTTTGTATGATGTTACTTATTTAGGAATGAAGTAGTATTTCATGGGGAGTGTACTTATTTCATCTTTGGTTCTTTCTACCTCCTCAACAAAGATGACTTGTTTGGGCATATACGGTTTGTGATGAAGACTTGGATATCTACAAGCTTTTGCGATTCTTTATCTCTATACCCACAAAGTAACTATCACTTTAAGGAGTTACATTGTAGTACTCAGTGTCTCACATAGTTGAGGAGATTTCATGAGGTTTAAGTACTTATTATCCTTTGGGATTAGGGTATAGGGTACACCATTCTTCATCACACAGATAGTACAATATTAAGGCACAAGTGTGGGATTTTGCTTCATTCTCGAGTTCGTCTCATCGGGTTGTCTCCATCAGTGGTCATCAGTATTAGCCTACATAATAGATAAGGAGATTTAAATCGGGTTGATCAAGAGAGATTTGTAAAGAGAGTACCAGCATCTTCTTACAAAGAATTGCTTATGCAATCATGGATTATAAAGCTAAGTAAGCAGTCCCAGTTGATATACGATGTACACATGAGTAGGATGATTCCTCAGTTAGTCATCATCCGGTACTTAGTTGTTTTCATGTTACCGTTTTGATGTTACAGTTTTGACTACATAGCGGGATAAATTGCATTCACTCATGACTTAGTTGACTTTAGTGAAACAATGTAAATGGATACATTCGGGACTTAGTTGACTTGATGTTACCATTTTGACTACATAGAGGGATAAATTTCTTACACGCGAGACTTAGTTGACTTTGGTGTAGCAAGTCTTACCATGTCTTTCCGGGAGGGAGAAAAGTGCATTTACGGGTCTTAATTGATTTTGGTGCTACAGTTTTGACTTTGGAAAAGGGAAAGGGAAAAGGTGTGTACTTCGAGACTGGAACGCTTCCTAAGTGAGACGATGTTGATGATATCATCCCTCCCACAGTGTATCCTAAATGTGAAAGGAGGTCCTTAAGAAGACTTCTGCACTGATTCTTAATCAGTCTTAAGGGTGTCTGTTTGGGAGGGAGCTGAAGAAAAAAGAGTCTACTAGTTGGGAGGGAGTAAAAACTCAACTAGATTCTACAAGCTAAAGAAATAAAGCTAGAGTATTCAAGAAGATCAAGGTCATTGAAGACAATCTCAAAGAATGCTGGACTTCATTCTTATTATTTTGCTTTATTTTTTCTTGTAGGAAACATTGTAACCAATTCACGTGTGACACCATCTTGGAGGGAGATTGTTAGCCTCACTTTTTAGTGAAGCTGGCGTCTTACACGTGAATTAGACTAGCTATAGACCTTCTGCTAAATGCATGGACTATTATTGTATAAGTGGTATAGTTAGCTTTAGTATATGCTATAAATACCTCCATGTCTCTCCATGGGGGGTTGGTGGATGTTCATTTCTTGTTTCTCTTTCTCTTTCTAATAAATCACATAGTTCATCTCACCCTCTTTCTACTTTCTCTCACTACAACCATGCTTATCCTTATGTTCTTTGATCAATCTTGATTCCCCCAGAATAAGGTAGTTTTGTATCATGTAACACCCTCGAACGCAATATCCAACTCTCTTGATACACCGTATCGACCAAATTCTAGACAGTATAAATAGAAAACCTAAAAACGGGTTTTCAGTGTGCTTGATCATATTTTCTATACATTAACCATAAAAGTCGATTATCAGAAGACTAGAAGAGCAGAAGAGGTCAACCAAAGCTATTAATTCCATAAGAAACACCTTGTAATCTCCTATACTCTAGTAATCGTTCGATTTTTGGTATCATTCGTTTAACTCGGTTAGTTTACCTTGGTTGAATTATTACTCTTGTATTGATTATGATGATTAAGGGCTAATACCCTTGGGTATTAGCCATGATAATGAAGATTTGAATGTTTGGTTTGTTTATATCGAATGCTTAATTTATCGCTGATTGCTTGTTTATGTTTATTAATTCATACTTGTTTGCGTGCTTTTGTATGTAACCTATCATTCAACTAGATTGAGTGATACCGACCAAGTTAACTAGATGCTGGGATGGCTCTCCATATAGTGATTTATTTGTCTAGATCAATAGGATCACACTTAATGCCCTATCTTTACCTTTGGGATATGAGAACAAGTTGGACTAGCAAGTGACCTAGGATCAACAAATAATATACTGATTCCTTTGGTAAAGACTTGGACAGTGAACTACTAGAATATAAATTTCCATTAAGCAGTAAGTGGGTAAAGTCTCTATGAGCTAGGGTTTAATAAGATTACCATTGTTATTCTCCTAAGATAGATTATAATCAGCAAAAAGGATGCTTTATGCGAATGTGTTTAATTGCGACAAAATTCTACGTGTCTAGGTTTTAGGAAGAAGTCCCGCCTAAATCTTGGAATTATATGCCACCTCGAGATAATCACTCATTGCACTAAATAAACAAACCGATGTTTTAATTTGATTAATCATGGTTAATACAGTTTCCTATTATTTGGCTAGACCGTTCTTCTATCTTTTGTTTATCTGCTTGCATGTGTTACTGTGTCTTAAATTGATCTAAGTTGTCACAAAACCTGTGCCAGTCTCTCAGACTGAAAACCCCTGTATCCTTTAGAATTATGACTAACATAGGTTTAGCATAGGTTTAACATAGAATATAATTAACATACTTTAAATTAACCCAGTTTAGTTAACCAGAATATTAATAGAATAAAAGATTTTGTTCTCACTCTTAGTGATTGACACCCTACTTACCAACGAAGCTACATCTGATCGGGTACACTGCTAGTTAAAGTGTTGTTTTAGGTAAAGTCAGCAAAATATAAATGTAAACCTTAAATAAAATAACAACCTACACGACGACACAATCAACCTCGCAATCTGACAGAACCTGTTGAACTCTGGGGACTAGAGTTCCCTTAACGGGGGGTGACTGTAGCACTTCATAAATTTCAGGTTATTATTTTAATCGATACTTTCATTATTTATTTTCCTTTTGAGTAAAATTTATTTTTATGTTTCACCGAATAGGTTGTCTTGCATTCGTAGCGAAACGTTTATTAAACGTGAACCCATCTTTAAATTAAGTATCCGTCTACTTTCTCTACGTAATTTATTATTTTACAACCCGTATGCTATAATTCTATTTTTATTATTTACGTTTTGCTTCTTGGTTCTGCCTTAAATATTGTTATATTTTACTTCTATACCCGTTGGCCCTAAATCTACCCACTTATTCTAAATTTGTACAAAAGGACCCATAATAACCCCTCATCACAAATGTTATTCAAAATCACGTAGGTAAGTCCATGTATTGTAATAATTCTTCTTATGTGTCCCATTATACTACATAATGGGACACATGTCCAACCATTTTTGCATGTATTGGAGTAACAAAAACCTCACAACTACTCCAAATATTCTCATAGTTGTACTAAACTAGAAAAATCCTTCCCCTCCATTAGTTTGTGCCGTCCACTTTTTCACAAGAAACACAATACGCTACAAAATTTTCCTTGTTAATTTTATCACTAGTTAAAGGCCTTCATGTACTAGTTGTAGTCCTTATATTGTGAGCCTTTCAAAGATATCAAGATCATCATCATTTCTCAAGGGTTAGGGTCTGATTTTTCATGGTTATATAAGGGTTATTATATCATATTCTAGTTGGGTTAGTAGTGGTGTTATTAATATTTTCTTGCAAGATTATTTAAGGGTTACTTTGTTGTAGTGAAGTTGTGGTTTTCTAGTGGTTTGGATAGATTTTTCAAGACATCTAGATGAGGTTCATATTCAAGGGCTCATTGGAGTATTCAAGAGTTTATGTTCATGAAGATATTGGGTTACAAAGGATTTCTTACAAGATACAGTTGGTTGGAAGAAAGTTAGAAGAGATTCTTGGTTATTCTTAGTTGTAATTATCATTCTTTTTCTTCCTTTGTAAGATTTTACTTACATGTTTCTTCTTAATTTTCCATGTAAATCATTTATATTTTTTTATATATTCTGATCTTATATGTATTTTTATACTTTACTGAGTATTTGTAGAAATATTAGCATTGTACATATTTATTTAGGACTAAAAACTTAATATAAACCTGAGTGTATCATTGATTTTGGGACTGTTTTGAAATCAGTAGGTTGTAGTGATGATTTGGAAATATTGGTGTTCTGAGGTGTAACAACCCGAGTTTCAGGTCCACGTTTATCCTGAGCTATGATAATAATTTTTGCTACGTAATTGATTATAGTCGTTTATGCTATGTAAGGTTTGATGAAAATTTCCATTTATTACGTAATTTCAAGCCGTGATTGAGTTTCTATTTGTTTTTTAGCGTTTGAGAAAGTCAAAAAAATTTATGTTGTCGCTCCGAGAGCGTGGTTATGTTATTTTTGTATTTTACAGCGTTTCCCCGAGTTTTTGTAAAAACAATGTTTAAAGGACATGTTTTACGTGATTTAACGTTTTATTAAACGTTTTAAAGAAAAAATAGTGGGATGGATTTAAAATATTTACTAACGTGGTGTGACCCGAGTCTTTGGCCGATTTTATTAATAAAAGAAAACGCTTTGTACTAGTTTTAAAAGGACTTAAGGAATGAGGGGCTAAATGTGTCAAGTGGTCAAAGTTCCTTTCTATAAATACCCCACCATATACACACTTATAACTTTTTAATAAAAATTTCTTCTTCCTCCTCCCTTGTCCTAGTCCACGACCGGCCACCAACATAACCACCATTTCCTGTCAAATCTCCGACATGCATTACAATCTATTTACATATTATCGATCCTTGTATCGAGGCTTACATATCCCACTAATAAAATCCTACATGCATTACGATTTGGAGAAGTTAGATTTTTGGTTGATTCTTGAACTTTTCGAGTATAAAGGGGTGTTCAAAAGAGTTAGATTAGTGTTGTATTAAAGTTGGTTGATTGAAAAAGGTTTGGAGTGTTTGGTCTTGGGGTTCATCCGATTTCAAAGAAGCAAGGGGGAACCATAGTTGATTTTTCTTATAAGCATTGTGATCTTCTAGTTATATTTTGTGTTGATTAATTTGATTGTATTGCGTGTTATATGATTATTGCTATAAGGTTCAAGTGCGGAAATTATTGAAAGCGTATTTGGTTATTGACCAAATTTTGATGGTTTTGGTATGCTTAAATAGGATAGTCAAGCATGTTTTAAATGTCGGATTATGTCAAAAAATGTCGTTTTAATAGGTTTTATGTTGACCAAGTTTGACCCGAAAGTTTGACTAACTCGTAACGAGTCGAGAAATTTTTAAAAGTTATTTTTGATAATAAAAAGTGATAGTGTTCGCCTTTAGCTACGTTTCGCTAGCTGGATCGTCATGTAACTCTTAATAATGAACGTTTTACGGCCAAATCAAGTTTGGTTATTTTTAGGTTAAAAAGTCAACTACGAAGTTTGAATTTTGAAAGTCAAACTTGCGTATACTTTTGAATATGGGTTGTAATGAGCAATGGGTTCATAGTGTTAGTTAAATGATGACGAAATATGAAGTTCGGATTATATTATCCTTACTTTCGGTAACTTTCTAAAAATAGAAACTTTATGGAAAACGATGTGATATTGTTAGTGCGTCAAAGTGAAATGTTTTGCGTCGCACTTGGAGATTGTAGTATATGATTGTATGTACGTAATAGTGATATATATATATATATATACAAGTATGTATTATTTGAATTATTATACTTTTAGTCACGTAGCGCTATATATGTATTAAATAGGTCGCGGTTAAGACGTGAAGCTATTTGCGCTTGTTGATTCGATTGAATTGGATCTTTTCTTAAGGTGAGTTCATAGCCTCACATTTAAATCTTTTGAATGTTTTTAAACCTGCGATGGGGATACATGTTTGTTTTATAAAATCGAACACATATGATTTTATAGTATGTTGGTCCCGATTATGAGATTGTTTCTTCATAAGTAGCTATTGCCAAAGTCCATTATTTCATGAACCGTTAATTGCCTTATGAGGTGAACGCTAATGCATTAAATAGATCTATTGGGTTTGACAACCCTGTCCGGGGTATGAATCCTTATGAACACCCTATCAAACGGACATTTTGTTATTAGAAGTAGTTGGTATATGACAATAATACCTTGTTTTAGGGAAAATTGACATATGAAATGACATATGTATTGTTAACGTTTGGTGTCATGAGCTTAATGCCTGGAAGAAAATAGATTGTTATACATTGTATTCGCTGCAATGTTTTCCCGAGAACTAATTATGTGTTCAAAATTATTACTTATTGATTATTTTAAACTCTATAAATTTCACTCAACATTGTTGTTGACGTTTTAAACATGTTTTAACCCAGGTAACCAAGGATGAAGGAAACGATGACGTGGAGGTGTCGTGCGTGTGATGGATCTGTTGAAAGACTACTTATGTGTTCCTTGTCTTTCAAAAACAATGTCTTAATGTGTTTTAAAACAATGTCTTTTATTTGAAACAATAGTTTCTCAAATTTTGTAATGGTTGCGGTTGCTATTCCGTGGGGACCTGAACGCGTTTAACTCTGATTAATAATGGAACACATGTTTGTGAAACGTCTCATTTGGGTCATTTTCTATTATCTTGGTGAATGGTGCTATTTAGTAACACCCAATTGCTAATTCCGCTGCGCAATCCAAAGTCGTTTGGTTGGGGGTGTTACAGTGTGGTATCAAGAGCCTAAGGTTATAGAGAAATAGGTTGAGTCTTTTTGAAAACCTAAACTATAATGCTTTTACACGTACGCCGAGACTCCTCGTTGCCATTGGTTACATGTGAAAAGAAAAGGTATATTTGTGCATGGGTTGTACGTATAAATGGTTATGTATTGGTATGTTCTTACATGTGTTATATGTATAAATGGTTATGTATTGGTATGTTCTTACATGTGTTATATGTATAAATGGTTATGTATGGGTATATTTGTGCATGTGTTGTATGCATAAATTGTTATGTATTGTACATTTATGCATGTGTTGGATGCATAGAATGTTATGTGATTATATAATAATTATTATATACGTTTGGAGTATATTTGACATATATATATACTGAACGAGAATGTCATGAATTGTGAATTTTTATTTGTTGTGCACTTATGCGAACTGTTATTTTAGATAATAGTGTTCCAATAAGAATAAGAGGTGATACACTATTTAATAAGTATTATATGATATTTCTAATTATCATAGTAAACGTAATTCCTCCCGATCATGTAGATGACGTACCTTATGTTAAGCCGAATCAAAATGATGATGTTCCTGTTGTTCATGAGCCTGGCCTAGTAGACGAAGACGAGGACCCGAAAGAGGAAGAATTTAAAGATGAAGAACCTTAAGAAGAAGAAGATGATATAGAAGTTGATATCGAGGAAGATGAGAATGAGCCGGAGTTGACATATCCTTATGAAGAGGTGGATCCTCTTAACCCTCCGCCGCCTGCTTCTGAGTCAAAGCCTGAGGATGTGATTGAGGTTGAGGACACGGTTGAGTCCGAGGATGAGACTGTTCCTGCTAGTGTTCATGAGGTAGGTGAGTCGTCTACTGCCCCTTTCCTTTGAGAGGACAGTGATGGTCTATTGCCTAGTCTCATGAGAAGGGACATTGACTCTCTTTTTGGTCGGATGGCTTCTCTTTCAAGACGACTGTGTGGTCGCGAGACGGCGCATGCATTGGTTGAGAAGAAGGGAAAGGCAAAGGACGAGTATTTTGGTAAGTTGATTTTAGATTTACGTAATGAAGTGCTTTCTAGTGTGGAGCAAGGAACGACTGTAATAGAAAATCTGGTTGAAAAGCTTGGTGATGTTGAAGAAAAAGCTGAATGTAAGAAGTTAATGAAGGAACTAGAAGAAGAAAGGTTTAGCAACACATTCCTTTGTATGCAGAACGAATGAGTCGAGAGAGATCTCTATTGGACTAGAGTTTGAGCTTATGAGTTCTATCGAGAGATGATTAGTAGAGGATTTGTGTTTGAAGAAAGATCGAATGAAGCTATTGATGTTCCAGTTGAAGATGAGAAGAGTCCATCATCTGAGCCGCGAGGATCTCCTCGTGATTCATAGTAGTTTAGTTTCAATTATAGATCCTTTTATTGTGTAATCACTAAACTAAATCCTTAGTTAGTAGAATTAGTGCTATTGGTTGTAACGATTTGTATCATTTCATGAACAATGCAACTATGTATTAACTCTTTTGTGATGAAAAACGAATGACTATCTTTTGATTACTACTTGATGTTGTGTGATTGTGATTGATTTGTCATTGTACCATGTTATGAGTATATCATGTTATGAATGCTTATCAGATTATTTTCTGTGTGACATGACAGAATCATGCCTCAAAAGTCTGCACCCTTGACTTAAGTTGTTATTCGTCGAATGATCAAGGAAAGTGTCGATGCTGCTATCGTTGCCGAGCGGGCAAGACATGCAAATACTGGAAATGAAGCTAGAGGATCTGGACCAGTTAAGGGTCAAGATGCCACACCTTCTATTCGTGAGTGCACTTTTGCTTGATTTAAGAAGTGCAATCCTACTGTTTTTCGCGGTATTGAAGGAGCTGTCGAATTAAGAAGATGGTTTGAGAAAACTAAGAGTGTTTTTAGAATCAGTGAATGTGCAGAGGGCAAGAAGGTGAAATTTGCTGCTGCTACACTGGAAGGACCTGCTTTGACTTGGTGGAATTCTAAGATTGCTACCATAGGTTTGGAAACTGTGAACCAAATGCCTTAGACCGAAATGAAACAGTTCATGACTGCAGAGTTTTATCCAATAAAAGAAGTTCAAAGAATGAAGCACGAACTGTGGAAACTGAGGGTCAAGGAGTATAACATTGTGGCTTATACTTAGAGGTTCTATGAGTTAGCTTTGATGTGTCCAAAAATGGTCGAACCAAAAAGATTGAAAGTGGATGCTTTACATTCGGGGATTGACTGAGAACATCAAGGGTGAAGTTACTTCTTCTAAGCCTGCCAATTTGAATGAAGTTGTGCGTATGCCTCATAAGTTGATGGAGAAAAAATCGCAAGCTAGGGATGAAAGGATTCTGGAAGGAAAGAAGCGAAAGTGGGGGAACTTTCAAAGTGGGAATAGTAGTGGTAAGAGCAATCAAAAGGATAATTCCCGCCAACCTTCGCAGAATAACCAAAAGCAAGGGAACGTGCGAGCTATAACTACTGATCCGACTGAGAAGAAGGTGTCTTCTGGATCACTTCCTGTGTGTGAACATTGCTTTACTCGCCATGATGGTCCATGTACGATCAAGTGTCACAAGTGTAGAAAGGTTAGGCACAAAGCAAGGTACTACAAGGAAAAGAGTGTTGCCATGGGTGCAAATGCTCAGCCCATTCTGACTTGTTATAATTGTGGTGAGAAAGGTGCCCATTCCAACTTGTTATGATTGTGGTGGCAGTGGTCCTTACTAGGAACTGATGCCTAAAGAAGGTTAAGCAAGAGGAAGTTGGAGAAGTTTGTGGCCGAGCTTATGCGATTAAGGATGCTGAGCCACAAGGTCCGAATGTGGTTACTGGTACGTTTCTGCTCAATAACTGTTATGCTTCTGTTTTATTCGATCTGGGTTCTGATGGGAGTTTTGTGGATACTAGATTTAGTTCCATGCTTAATATCGATCTGGTTAAAATAAGAGCTAGTTATAAGGTAGAGTTAGCTGATGGAAGGGTAGTTAGTACAAACACTGTTTTGAAAGAATTTACTTTGAATTTAGTGAACCATCTTTTTGAAATCGATCTTATGCCGATTGAGCTTGTACGTTTGACGTCATAATCGGTATGGACTAGCTTGTCAAGCACGATGCTGTTATCGTCTGTGGCAAGAAAGTTGTTCGTATACCGTACGGAAACAAGATGTTGATAGTTAAAAGTGACAAGGGTATGTCTCGATTAAAGGTCATATCTTGTATTAAGGCCCGTAAGTATGTCGAGCGAGGTTGTCATTTGTTTTTGGCACACGTGACGAAGAAGAAATCAAAGGAGAAAATAACGTAGGGAGAACGTCCTGTTATTCGTGACTTTCTTAAAGGGTTTCCTGAGGAGTCTGCCAGGAATACCACCGCAAGAGCAAGTAGAGTTCGAATTGATTCTCATAGTACGGGGGCTGCACCTATGTTACAAAATGCAAAGATAGTTAGGCACGTCTGGATGAGAGTTTAGTCGATTCAATATTAAGAGCTGCTGGAGAAGAGAGAATTTTTATTCTGTTCCGAGTTCATCTCCGTGGCCTCCGTGAACCGGTGTTGTTTGTGTAAGAATGAATGAAGTTGGATCATTTGAATGTGTATAGATTATAACGAGATGATTGTACAAGCCGTTGCGGTATAGTATCGTTATCCTCTCCTGAGATTATCGA
The DNA here is from genome assembly GCA_026074375.1 of Tanacetum coccineum. Taxonomy (NCBI): domain Eukaryota; kingdom Viridiplantae; phylum Streptophyta; class Magnoliopsida; order Asterales; family Asteraceae; genus Tanacetum; species Tanacetum coccineum. The sequence goes on along the minus strand of BQNB010036597.1, from coordinate 37,921 downwards.
AACGGCGTTCTCACACGAGTTGTGAGGTTCATGTGTTGGGGAGTGGTTGTGTGTGGTAGAGGTGTTGGTGGTTGTTGATTAACGTGTGGGGGGCGGGAGTCGTGGTTTTGGGCGGTTTGTGTTCTTATCTTTTGTTGAGTTTTGAAATTTCATGGGGTGTCGATTTTGGCTTTGGTTTTGTCGCGGGTGTTGGGTCTGGTGATGGTTTGAGGTGGTGGGGGGGGAAGGTTGTGTAGGTGTAATGTGGATGAGTGGAGTTGGGTTTGGAAGGATGGATTATGTGGGTGGGGGGGAGGTGGGATGTGTGGTATTTGTTTCTGGTGAGGGTGTGGTTTTTGGTGGGTGAATAGTGGATGTTGCTAATGGGAAGGGCAATATGGTCTGAGTACGTGTCTAGGAATGATATTGTACTAGTGATTATTTCCTTATGTATCTTAGATGGTTTGTAAAATGTCATGCTCTGATCGATAGATAGATAGAAAGAAACGGGGATTGTTAAAAATGAGGTGTAAGGTGGTTCGTGGTTGTTATTGTAAATTGTTTTGGTGATCGCTGAAGGTCATGTGTTTCCTTGTGTTGTGTGTTGTCGTTAGCGGTAGTTTTGTATTTTGTTACATATTCGTCTTCAAGGTAAATTAAGCTGTGTGGTACGTTTGATGAAGTAGTAAGGATGTTTTCTCAATATTTGCAGCATGAATTACGTATTTAACAATTTAGATAATATATTAAGAGAATTTTATTCATTATTTATGAATAAAAGATAGAGAAAAGATTTAAGTATGTTATGAGTGTATCTGCTCCCCAGATTCTTGTAAGCATGATTATAAGGTATATACTAATAATGATATTATTATAATACTAACAATGCTAGTTACGAGGTAGAATTAGCTGATGGAAGGGCAGTTAGTACGAATACTGTTTTGAAAGGTTGCACTTTGAACTTAGTGAACCATATTTTTGAAATTGATCTTATGCCAATTGAGCTTGGTACGTTTGACGTCATAATTGGTATGGATTTGCTTGTTAAGCACGATGCCGTTATCGTTTGTGGTGAGAAGGTTGTTCGTATACCTTATGGAAACAAGACGTTGACAGTCGAAAGTGACAAAGGTATGTCTCGACTAAAGGTCATATCTTATATCAAAGCCCGTAAGTATGTCGAGCGAGGATGTCATTTGTTTTTGGCACATGTTACTGAGAAGAAATTAAAGGAGAAACAATTGGAAGACGTGCCTATAATTCATGACTTTCCTGAGGTTTTTCCTAACGATTTGCCAGGACTACCACCACCGAGGCAAGTAGAGTTTTGAATTGATCTAGTAGCGGGGGCTGCACCTGTTACACCTGCACCGTATAGATTGGCACTGTATGAGATGAGAGAGTTGTCGATACAACTACTAGAGCTGTTGGAGAAAGGATTTATTCATCCGAGTTCATCACCGTGGGGAGCATCGGTGTTTTTTGTAAAAGAGAAAGATGGATCTTTTCGAATGTGTATAGATTACCGCGAGTTGAACAAGTTGACTGTTAAGAATTGTTATCCTCTCCTGAGAATTGATGATTTATTTGATCAACTGCAAGGTTCGAGCGTGTATTATAAGATCGATCTGCGATCAAGATATCACCAGTTACACATTAAAGAAGAGGGCATTCCAATTACTGCATTTAGAACTCGGTATGGTCACTTTGAGTTCCAAGTGATGCCGTTTGGATTGACTAATGCGCCTGCTGTGTTTATGGACTTGATGAACCAAGTATATAAGCCATATCTTGATAAGTTCGTCATTGTGTTCATCAATGATATTTTGGTTTATTCCAAGGACGAAGAAGAGCATGGGAAGCATTTGAAGATTATTCTGGAGCTGCTTAAGAAAGAGAGATTGTGCGCTAAGTTTTCAAAGTGTGATTTTTGGCTAGATTCGATACAATTTATTGGTCATGTGATTGATCGTGATGGTGTTCATGTTGCTCCTACCAAGATCGAGGCCATTAATAATTGGGCTGCACAAACGACGCCATCGGAGGTGAGGCGATTTCTTGGATTGGCTGGTTATTATCAGAGGTTTATCAAAGGTTTTTCTTTGATTTCTAAGCCACTAACTAAGTTGACACAAAAAGATAAGAAATACGAATGTGGAAAATAAGAAGAGGAAGCTTTTCAGATATTGAAGCAAAAGTTGTGTAGTGCACCAATCTTAGCATTGCACGAAGGAACGGATGATTTTGTGGTTTATTGCGATTCGTCACTTAAGGGTTATGGAGCCGTGTTGATGCAAAGGGAAAAGGTGGTAGCTTATGCTTCTCAACAATTGAAAGTCCCTGAAGAGAATTACACTACTCATGATTTAGAGTTAGGAGCCGTTGTTTTCGCTCTTAGGTTATGGAGACATTATTTGTATGGGACGAAGTGTGTGGTTTTCACCGATCACAAGAGCCTACAATATATTTTGAATCAGAAAGAGCATAACTTGAGACAACATAGATGGATTGAGTTGTTGAGCAATTATGATTGTGAAATTCGGTATCATCCTGGAAAAGCGAATGTTGTGGCTGACGCCTTGAGTCGAAAGGAAAAGAATAGGCCATTGCGTGTTCGAGCTTTGGTGATGACTGTTCATAACAATCTACCTAAGCAAATCCGTAAAGCTTAAAAGGAAGCACTAAAGAAGAAGAATGTAAAAGCAGAAAATTTAGGGAGATTGATTAAGCAAATATTCGAGCTTCGCCCTGATGGAACACGTTGTTTTAGAAATCATGTTTGGTTGCCGCGATTCGGTGAATTAAGTGATTTGGTTATGCATGAGTCGCATAAGTTCAAGTATTCTATCCATCCGGGATCGGACAAGATGTATCAAGATTTGAAGCTGTTATACTGGTGGCCGAATATGAAAGCTAATATTGCCACTTATGTTAGCAAGTGTTTGACTTGTGCGAAGGTTAAAGCCGATCATCAGAAACCGTCTAGATTGCTGCAACAACCTGAGATTCCTGTTTGGAAATGGGAAAGGATTACTATGGATTTTGTGAGTGGGCTGCCAAGAACACCGAGAGGGTATGATACGATTTGGGTCATTGTCGATCGACTTACAAATTCAGCTCATTTCCTACCAATGAAGAAAACGGATAACATGGAGAAACTCACACAACTTTACTTGAAGGAAATTGTGTGTAGACATGGTGTTCCTATTTTGATCATTTTGGATCGAGATAGCCATTTTATGTCTAGATTCTGGAGATTGCTTCAGAAAGCGTTAGGGACGAATTTGGACTTGAGTACCGCTTACCACCCTCAAATAGATGGTCCAAGCGAAAGGACTATACAAAAACTGGAAGATATGTTGCGTGTAACACCCCCAAATTGGGTTGCAGCGGAATAAGGGTCCGGGGCGTGTTACTTCTCAGATCAATAACACAAGATGTATATATAGTTATCATGCAAGCATAAGGCTGCACAATATAAGGACTTTATACAGACGGAAATGTAGATCACTTGTATGCTGGAGTGAGGTTGGGGATAGCCAACTCACCGGTTCAGAATTGATCCGTGATACGACCGAGAAGATCGTCCAAATAAAGAACCGTTTGTTAGCTGCCCGGAGTCGCCAGAAAAGTTATGCAGATAGGAGAACCAAGCTATTGGAATTTGAAGTCGGTGATATGGTATTGTTCAAGGTATCGCCATGGAAGGGCACTATACGTTTTGGAAAGCGCAAAAAGTTAAGTCTACGTTACATTAGGCCATTCAAGATTCTAGCTAGAGTTGGTCTTATAGCTTACACGTTGGAGTTGCCTGAAGAGTTGAAAGGGATTCATAGTACTTTTCATGTTTCGAATCTTAAGAAATGTTTAGCGGAAGGCGATATTGTTGTTCCGATAGATGAGATTCAACTTGACAATAAGTTGCATATGATTGAAGAGCCAGTGGAAGTTATTGATAGAGAGGTTAAGCGACTTAAGCAAAGTAGGATACCTATCGTTAAAGTTCGTTGGAATTCGCCAAGAGGTCCAGAATTTACTTGGGAACGCGAGGATCAGATTAAGAAAAAGTACCCTCATCTCTTTACAAGTAAGGATGAAGCGAGGAAAGCGAATAAGTCGAACTGAGCACTGAGACGGTGCTCCCTAAAGGAGGGGAGAATGTAACAACCCGAGCTTCGGTGTCATGAGCTTAGGCAAACGTAATGGCATTTTGTGATGTCTGCATCTATTGCATTATCACTGGGAAAGTCTTGCGGTCCTACATATACATTTACATAAACCTATGAAATTCCCCAATGTTATGTTGACGTTTTTAAATACAATGTTTTTCAGGTCATTAAGCACGAGGTGCGAATGATACATTGGTGGTTATATTATGAAGTCATACATTAAAGATTTAGTCGCATTACATTTTGTGTATCTGTTATGGGCTGGAAATCTTTGTAATAATAACAAGTAAACAAGTAAAGCTTCGGGCTTTTGTAACACATACTTTATTAAATCCAATGTATCAGTTTTAAACGACTTTTTGGTCGTTCTTATATTATCTTGTGTTGTTGATCTGATAAGTAACATGCCCCGGACCCTTATTTTGCTGCGACCCAATTTGGGGGTGTTACAAAGATGGTGTTTAAGTTTCTTCAAACTCGTATTAACTATGCTGACTTTAGGAAGTTTTTTTGGAACTTCAACTTTGGTAGGTCTATTAGAAGGAGTGTGATCTGAAGAATTCACAGAATTCTGAGACCAAAAGGCTTGTTCAACGGATAATTCAGTTTGTGAAACAAATCGTGTTTCAAAATCTTGAGAAAGTTGGTTAAGAACAACATAATCGACTGGTGTAGTATTAACTTTCTTTTCTAACATCATAGGATCCTGTTGTTTTAAAAGCATTTTTGAACGACTCTCTTTAGCAAGCATTAAGGTCTCTTCGGAGTCAGGAATCACAATAGCACTAGTATTCTTAATGACATTACCATCATAAAGTTTTGGTTCCAATTGCTGAGCTTTATTCAGATAGAAAGGATTTTATAAACCTAGAGCTTGTTTAGTGGTATGATCATAGAAAAACTAAGGTTTCGTCAACATGTGAACAGTTTGCCCAGATTGATCTCTTTTAAAAACAATATTATCTAGCTGTTTGATCTTCTTTTCTAAGGCAATTTCTCTATCATTATTTCTAGATTTTTCTTTCTTAAAATCATTTTTGAGAAGAGTAACCGTTTGTATTAAAGATTCATTTTCTTTTAAATGTCCTGAAAGAGTTTGTTTAAGACGATCAATCTCTACAGACTGTGCACTTGAATCTGAAATGATATCATTACTTTTTAAATCAACATTTTGTCCTTCTTTCAAAACTTTAACTTGTTCCTTATACCTTTCAAGCTCAGCAGTTAAAGTATCATTGACACTTTTATTGTCCAAATTCATCTTAGTATAATTAACTACTTGGGTTTTCAGTTGTTCAATCACATATAATATCAGTGCATCTTGTTGTGCAGATGAGTTAGAATTCTGAACAACTGTCTGTTGTGATTTAATCAGATACTGAGAATAAGGAATGATATTGCTATCACTGGTTATCCTAGTCTCTGAATAGTTCACAACATTCGATTGTTCAGAAGATGACATTACCTGCATAGCTTGATTTATCATATTGTTATCCACATTATCAGGATTGTGTAACTCAGTGAGAGCATCTGAACCATAATGAGATAAATTCACCATGAGAGCAACTTTGGCAGTGTTGAGTTCATCACAATCAGAGTCATATGCATCCAAATCATCAGCTTGATAAGCATCATTTTAAGTGATGACAAACTGAGTGCAGGGCCTTCAGCAACACCTAGATTCGCCAAAAAATCTAACTCTTCTTCGTTCAGAACCTTTCCATTCCCTTGTGCTTCTACTAACAAAACTTTTTCCCGAAACCACAAAGCACCTCTCTTCCTTTTTGGTTTTGGACACTGCTTTGCCATGTGGCCTTCTCCTTGATAGTTAAAGCACTTGACCACCCTTTGACCTGTAGACTTTGTTCCAGACGAACCAGCTCTAAAAGATTTTTATCTTCCTTGCACCTGCTGAACAATAACTCTTCCATCCTGAATCGTTGCCTGTTGTTGAGGATTTGAAGAATTTCTCAGCTGATTGTTCATGGAAGGGAAACGAGATGTGACTACTATAGATAAGAACGACATCATCTTGTTGATTGCGTTAATTGGGTCATCACCTTTGTTAAACACAAGGACAACAAGACCAAAGTCTAAAGCAGGAAACTCTGTCTGTTGTGGTTGATAATCAATCTGAGAGATAGCTTGTGGTTGTTGGTAAACGGTTTGAGGTGCATTAGATTGGCAAGTAACTGCTTGCGGGGTTGACGGGTGACTGACTGAATACTGCTGATTGGGATAAGTAACTACATACTGAGATAATGAGCTCTGCAGCTGGGGGTTGTTGTATGCTGCTGTTTGATAAGTGCTGTATTGGGGGTTTGCGACAAGTGCCAACGGATCATGACTTCGTTCCTTCAAAAGACGAATTTGATTTGCATGTGCTTCATGATGTTCAAGATGAGCAAAAAGCTGATCAAAGTTTGTAACATGCAGATCCTTCACCAATTTGACATCAGTTATAAATTTGCTCCATTCAGGAGGAAGACTGTTCAAGAACTTCGTGTTGACTTGAAACTGTTGCAACCTCATCTGGTAGATGTGCATATCGTTGATCAATTGAGCAAATATGTGGTAGTACTAAGACAGGGTTTCTCCTTTAATGTAAGAAAACTTATCAAAAGCATCATATAACTTTCACTCTCTTTCTTGCTTAGTCAATGACGTTCCTTGCATTAACAACTCAATTCGTTCCTATAAATCCTTGGCTACACGATGGTGACTCACAAATGCATAGACGTCTGCTGGAACACCTTGAAGAATGATGTTTGTTGCCTTGACATCAGCTTCGTATTGAAGTTTCTCGGGCGCTGACAGTTCAAGAACTCTCTTTCTTCTCATTTCCCTATTTTCTTCAATCATTGGCCAAACAAGGGGACCATTTCTGATAGATTCAAGGATTAAGTAACCATTTTCTCGGTTTTCCATGTACAGCTCCATTCTACTTTTCCATGAGTCATACATAAGCTTGTCCAGCATTGGAGGTCTGTTATCGGCACCATTAAGGATAGCGAATTTGGCAAGAGAAGACATTTTTGACTTTGTATGTTTAAGGATTATTGTCGGATCGAATGGTGGTAGAAAGAAATTGTGTTTGAATTAAAGTTGTCTTTTGAGAATTGTTTAGATCGGGTTCAATCAAAATTAATAGATCGACTGTCTTATGAAATCAACTAGATCGATTGTCTTCAAAAATGGTAGATCGGTGGTCTTGAAGAAACTAGATCGGTAGACACCAATGAAGTAATTAGATCGGTAGTCTTGTAGAGTAAACTAGATCGACACTTTGTAGTAGTAACTAGATCGGTAGTGCTTTGAAGAAGGAACTAGATCGGCAATCTCTGAAGTTGACTAGATCGGCTAAGGCTGGAAACTGACTAGATCGGCACACACTACAACTAACTAGATCGGCACTGACTAGATCGGCACACACTACAACTAACTAGATCGGCACACACTACAACTGACTAAATCGGCACTGACTAGATCGGCACACACTACAACCGACTAGATTGACACTGACTAGATCGGCACTGACTAGATCAGCACTGACTAGATCGGCACTGACTAGATCGGTACTCCACGAAAACCCAAATTTTCAAAGCTCAAAAAGACACGTTTTTACGATTGTTTTCCGAAAAATTTTGTACCAAAAGTGTTACTAAGCCTATAGGGACAAGAAAAATGAAAACTTTAAGGTTTTTATGCCGAAAAATTTAAAATCAAGATTTTGACCTTTATAAAGCTTAAGAACACAAATGAAAAAAAAACTAAGAGATTTTTCTATGAATCTAAGCACACACACCTATATCTAATGATACTAGATCAAAGCTATCCATGTAGATGATCCTTTAGTGTGGATTTTAAGCTTAAAAACTAAGAAAAAATCAAAAGACGAATGGTATTTAAAGGAAAAACTACACGAAAACTTTATCAAACACAATATCTAAACACACCACTCCATGGCTCTTGATACAAATTGTAGAATAGCTATAATCACTTAACACATACACAAATTATTTAGCAAGAAATGTTAGATAGAGAAAGACTTTGTGAGGAAGGTTTTAGTGAGAGAAAGATGAGAGAGAAAATACTTGTTGAACTATATGAGAAATAAAATCAACCAACCACCTCTCCAAGACATGTAGAGGTGTATATATACTTACAAGGGGCGGATGAGCCTTGGCTTAATGGACTTATCCATAGGCCTTGGTCTAACTACCTAAGTAAGTTTTCAAATATTAACTTGACGAGCTAACTACCGATATCTATGAAGTGACCGAGACTTTTCTAGGAATTTTGTATTCCTAACAGAGCCTTTGAAGATGAAGGATTGGAAGTTGACAGAGCAGGCTTCGCATGAAGAGACTTCGTCTTCTTTGAGAGCAACACTTCTAGAGAGGCATATGGATCAGCAGTAGCTTCAAATTCTTTCTCAGAGGAAGAACGGTATCCATACATCTTCTCCAAGCCAAAAGGCTCCTTCAAAGCAGCCACCTCCTCAAAAGTTGTACGCCTGCCATAAAACATAGCCGCTTTGACAAGTCGGGAAACAAGGAAACCCATCTCATCACTACGAATGAGTTCCATTGCCATATGAGGAAAAACTTTGGCCACTACCGTAGCCCTATCCTGCCTCATTCCTTATCAAAAAAGAGTTTATGGCTTTTGTATCGTTTTTAATTATTTTTTATGTAGCATGAGATTTTTCTATTCATACATCTAACATACCATTTATTCACATAATATCAAAAATCGACCGCTTAAATAAATATATTTCGTTTCATAATAAATTCAAAACTGCTAATTCACGGTTTTCAATTTAACATCGTGATTTCACCGGTCAATAAACTAGTTTAATTCGTATCGATGATTTTTTGCTTTTCATAATCTAGACCTAAGGCCAAGTGTAATAGATCTTACGGACGCGTGCGTGAGACTAAATGGACGTGTCATCCTTATTACTCCTTCCCAAACCACGCGTCTTAGGCAAGAAAAAAATGAGAAGTCGAAATCAACCAACAACTTGGTGAAGGTGAATCCGTGTGTGAATTTTGGTTTTTGTAAGGTATACTTGTATTTAAGTGAGTTATGTTTTGCTAGTGATGTTGATCTTCTTATTACGGTTAGGATGTTGGTCACCAGTACACCCGGTCTAATATTTAATGAAAAATAATTTGTATGCCTAATTGTTGAACCTAAAAATAGACCTACAAATGTGATTGAGGAAGTTATAAATTGATTGGTGAATATGATGAGAGAGAAATGAGTGTATTATACTTGTTAAATTGTGAATGGAGCAGACATACTTGTAGGTCTAGTTGGTAGGTCTATTTATCATCACTCATATTTAATTAATAAGAAAGGGCTTCCAAGAGAGAAAAGAATTAACTATAAAAAAACTACGACTAAAGTCGTTTATGGTCCTTAAACTTAGAAAGCACAATTCAATTAAGACCATGGCTTACTGAACCAAATGTGAAACTTATGGAAGTACAAAGCTTGTTAGTCGAAGTCCAATATCTTCATTTCCATTTTTGTTCTGATTTAAATAAATGAGACGTCAAGCCATCAAGGTCATCATCCTCTTTATTAGCCACCCAATGTTGAAAGGCGAAAAGGTTCTTTTTAAGAAGTTAATAACCAATCAAGGCCGAACGGCAATGTCGAAACCTACATCGTGAAGAAAGGACAGGTATATACCTAGAAATTTGACTTTCACTGACGGATTTTTCGACGGACACTATTCTGTCGGTAAATTACCGACGATATTCTGTCAAACTAGCGACGCCTTCATTATTCAGACCGACTTCCGACGGATTTCAAAGGGATATGACTTCTGTCGGAAATGCGTCACTAAATTGCATAACCTACCGTCGAATTTCCGACGCTGTTCCAACATCCATGTTTATTCGTCATTTCTTGCATCTTTTTAAGTTCCAATATTTTCGTTTTCTATATTTATTACAAGTTATAAAATTATACTCTCAATCCCATTTATTACAAATTATATTCCCAATTCAATTTATTACAAATTATATTCCCTAAAATTTCCATTTATTCTCAATCCTCGTATTCACTCCTCCTCTAGAATTAACCGCCATCAACTCTCAAACTCGTCCCGACAACATGAAAACCGTCCCGTCTGTCCGCCGTCGTCCGTAGCCGCAGTCGTCCCATCTGCGGTCGTTAACTACCGGCCGCCACACGTCCACTGCCGCCGTTTCGTAACCGTCCGCCTTCGTTCAAACACTCCCATCACTTTCATCAAGTCTACTTCATTTATACTTGAATTGAATGGTTTAATTAGGTTGAATTGAAGCTCTATCATGAATGTTTTGTTTTGCCCTAATGTATAATTTATCTCTTTGAAAGTATTTTTATTTTATTTTCATGTTCCCAATTTTGCTATCAAGTCATAATATTTTTAGTCTTATGAGTCGTACTGCTAGTAATATGTTCATTAGTTGAAATACGCAAGTTCTTATTTTTTTTGTATCTAGCTATGTAGAGTGCTTAAAGAGTTTGGTATTATGCAAATTGACATGTTTACCTTTTATCATGTTTCTGAAGTTAGCTTATTGTTGGTTTGATTTGTAAGATTCTGGTCTTATATATAGCTTACTGTAGGTTTCGTATCTAAGACGTTTGCTACTGATGTACCAATTCTTAGCAAGACTTTACAGTATTATAGGCGTAGCGTTAAGTCATTATAGTAATATTTGTAGTTTATAACCCCTAAATTCAAACTGTCATGGATGTGGGCATGCTGATGCACGAGTCGTGACTTCCGTTCATAGTGACTTTTCTTTCTTCATTTTGTATAGCAAGATTGTTTGATCAGATATGCGGACACACGAAGAGTCAAAAGTCACAATCGTCTTTTGGGGTGCAACTCTGTTTGGATTAACAATATTTATTGTTGTTGTAGTCGCTTATCAGCAATGAAATCATAGTGAAGAAGGATACCGGTCTATTGCATCTTCAGCGGCTCATTTCTCTGATCTTTGATAATGAGAATGCTAGGTGACATGAACAACCTTGTTGGCTGGTAAAACTATATGTTTTACTAACATGATTAGGTAAAAAAATAAAAGTTGCAGATTGTATTCTTGAGGCTGGTAGGGTAACGGGTCAAATCAGGTAGAGTCTAATTGGGTCGTCGGGTGGTTGACGCGACACTTGCATTCTGTAATTACTGTTGTCTGCGAATAAAACACCGCCTAAGTGATGAGCCCATTATGTCACTCTCATCGTCATTGTTTTTTTATAGATTGACGTTGATAAGAGTTCTAACATGCTTGGTGTCTATTTAGCCAATTTAAGGCTTATATATTGAATTTTAGTGCACTCCTGCTGAATTACTAGGGGGTGCCAAAACGGGCAGTCAAGTAGGTTGGATAACGGCTCAAAACGGGGTGGGTTATTACACATTTTATACTTTCTGTGATACAGATGCAAATAAACTTGTTAGAACAAAGCCAATGTTTTGCATAATAAAGCTAATGTTTCAGTTACTTGTTTTTTATATCTTCATCAATGGGATGATTCATAAGGGCATGTATAATAGAACGTGTACGTTGTTACATAAAATGAATTAGAAGTGTTCGTTGTTACATAAAAAAATACACGCAGTAGATGAAGAGAAAAATCTACTATTAACTAAACAACATCTAAGATAATGGTATTGATTGTGGACTATCCAACCAGGCGGCATCAATGCAATGGGAATACCCTTTCCCTTTCCTTAGCATTACCATTGCCTTTCCCTTTCCCATTACTCACTTTGAACCAAGCATGCCCTCAGTATTATTTATCTATTACTGTTATAGTAAGCTCTTTGAAATCTTGATTAATGGACTAGCTTCAAGTGCTATCTTCTAAGATGAAATTTTAAGTACATATATGCTTGAAACATGAACTTCATGTTTGAAAAGTATACCATTTATTCTATTTACTTCATTTTGCAGGACATATTGAGTTGATGGAGCTGTTTCTCTCTGTTGGTGTTGATGTCGATTCACAAAGTGATTCTGGCACCCCACTGGTTTGGGCTGCTGGTCATGCCCAGCAAGATGCTGTAAAACTTTTACTAAAACACAAAGCTGATGTAAGACTTTCTTGATGGTTGTTTTGCATCATACGATTGATGGTATGTATATCATTTATGAGTTATAAGTGTGGTGGTTATTGTTTCGCAGCCTAATATTGAAACTGATGATGGCGTTAATCTGCTGTTGTGTACTGTAGCTGCAGGCTCACTCCCATGCTTGGAATTGTTAATTGAGGTACCTCAAAACTAATACTCACATTACCAAGCATATGTATATAATTGTATAAAGTATGAAACTTTTTATAAATGATAATAAAGAATTTCAAACCTGTGATGGTGTAAGAATGTTGCAGTATGTCGTGTGGTGTTTCAGTGATAACGTGTTGAGAACAATTTTTCAGGGAACTGAAAGAAATACAAAAGATATAATCTGCCTATTGGTTCTATGGTTTCAATTAAAGAATAACATGAGGTACTATTAACTTTTTCTTATGTGTAAATATTATGATTCTGTTTTTTAAATATACTTATTATTTTATATTTTATATGTACAAGAAACTCTAAATTGCAGATATATATATGTATTCCTATCTGTGGAAACACTACCATGGAAATTTATCAAATTATGAATCTACACTTGTAAAATTCAGAAGCTTGTTTTCACTTTTATTTTCTGACGTTAAAATGTTGGCTATTTTGTAGGTGACTCAAGAGGCAAAGGAAAAAGCTGCTGAAGCTAAATCAAGAGCAGATGCTGTTTTGAAGCATAAGGAATATTCGATGGCATTAGATGCTTACACTCAGGTGAGCACTCTGTTAATTCTTTTATATTTAGCTGCAAATCTTAAAAGTTAAAACATGGTAAAGACCTGAAAAACACGTAAATCTGGTTGAGTGAACTAAAAGCCTTCATAGTCTCGATATAATTGTACTCTAATCAGAGTCTCTGTTAGATGCGGCTTGGTCAATCTGACCATGCATAGACTGATGCACGAACATGCTGGGAATTGAAACCCAACTGGGTCAAGGCTTGGTATCGAGAGGGTTTATCTTTGTGTTTGCTGCAGGTATATTTTTTTAGTTTAAACTTATAAATGTTTGACTTGTACATCGAAATTCGTATCATATACTAGTAGTTATTTATCTAGCAATGTGTATTTTTTGTATAACTTTATGAACTTAAAAAACTACTGCAATGTGTTTTTTTTTTTATTGCTTTGAACCTAAAAGTTGGAATGCCATATGAATCAAGAAGTTGGTTTTGATGTTTTCGTGCGGATGTGCAGAAAGTTAACTTCTCTAAGCTAGGAACCAACACGCTATGGCGATATTACAGTAACTTTAAACCAACTGGGCTAGCTCAGTTGGCCACCAAGATTCCTTAAGGACTTGGGGAGGAGATGTTTGGCTAGGGGAGGTCTCAAGTTCGAGTCCCACCCGGGACTTTTACCCCTTCAGGCGGAATAGGAGGAAGTACAGGCGGGTTCAGGGTACAGCATACTGCCCAATTGGATGTCACTGCTGGACCTAAACCACTAACAAATACAAGCGGTTCTTAAAAAAAAAAAAAAAAAAAAAATTTACAAAAATGTTAGTCTTGACATTGGTTTAACATGTGATTTTATCTTTTTAGGGTAACATTCACCTTCTAGTCCAAAACAAAGGAACACTAGTCAATGCGGACTTCAGAAACATTTGAATCCCAGGTTCCTCTCTCGTGTTATTTTCCTCTTTTACTTTTCCGCAATTTGTGAGCTTTTTGCTGATAAAAAAATTGTTTTGATTTAGTGTTGTTGCGACCCAAGCTAGCCCCTTTGGAATTTGACCCTAGTTTAAAATAAATTTAGTACCCCCTTTGCCCATTTACCTAATCTGCATATTTACAACCCTTACTGACGATTATGTTTTCCTTGTCACAGAAAGTAAGTGAAATGGAAGCGATAATGAAGTTCATCAATGAAGCCAAGAGTAGAAATCTGGAAGAAGCCAAAGGGATCGAAGCTGATAGGTTATCTTGATGTCACGGTTGTGCGTGTGCGTGCGTGTTGTTTGTGTATAGATATTATTATCCTAACCTATTAATTGGGCATAGAAAAGTTTGTTTCTTGGCTTTATCATACTATCTTCTTACTCTTTAACCTTGTAATTTCGAGCCATATTAGTTATCGTTATATCCAATTGTTTATTATTGCCATCATTGAGTATATTAGCACATATTGCCTACGAAGATCAATTATGTGCGTACAGGAATATATAAATGTGAGCAAACTTATGTCTTATTTTGAAAACGATTTCCGACAGAATTGTGACTTTTTACCGACTTCAGGCGGAATAGTTACCAACGACTTTCTGACAGAAATTATACAGACAGATTTCCGACAGAAAATTTAGCGACGGAATTTCCGACATATGTTCTGTCGGTGTTTCTGAGCGAATTCCGACGGATAGCAATTAGCGACCAGGATTCACCGACACACAATATTTTAGCATTCTAGTTTCTATCTCACATCATACACACTATTTTAGCGACGGAATTTCCGACATATGTTCTGTCGCTGTCAGTATAGACCAGTTGTGTAGTAGTGCACGTCTAGTTGCTATCTCACATCATACACAATATTTTAGCATTCAAAAGAGAAAAGCAACAAATTTCATTGGTAAATAAATTTGGATGTGTCTTGATATGTTTTTCTATTTTCTATGTGATCCTGATCGTCCAATTTGTATGCGCCACATAGGAGTACTGACCTTATAGGTGTTGTGGATCTTATAAGAGCACAACTCCTCTCAACAGATGGCCACCACGTATGAGATAAGAGTAATTTTTGATTTCTAAAGATAATGTATAGAACCAAGGTGGTTAAGACAAAAGATCCGACAAATTAACACCACCACATATGAGATACGTTTTATTTTATCTAACGAACCACATAATGGGGCACTTCGTGGCTTGTATCTAAACCGCTTCACACCATTTAAAGTTATGCCAAAACACACGATTAGTACCTGAACAGATTATAGAAAAGTGGAAAGCATGCTGATTGGTTTACGGCAAACCTGATACACTTCATTCTGAGTAACGAATCCATGATAACTATCAAATCGTTTGCTTGTTTGTTCAACAGAATAGGAAGGAAGCCCACCTATACAGAGGGTTGAGTAAGTGCAAAGTCCGTCAACGAAAAAAATATTAGTAAAAACCTAGTTGACCTGGTGCTTGCATATATGATTAAACTATACTATAGGAAAGAAGGTTCAAAACCAAAAATGAATTACCTGAGCAGCAAATCATGTTTCTTGCATCCAACCTATCAGGATTCGATATACTCTGTATCTTGTGGATACTGATTCTCTCCCATTTGTGATCAATCGAACACTCCGTTCTCTATAATCTGTTGTTCTCAAACGGATGAAAAATGATTTAAAAACTCAAACATCCAAACTAATAACTTCTTACTGAATAATTAGGTTTTAATCAATCCAACCTGACCCATTTGGGAAGAAAAATATAGAGGGTTCGAAGTTTCGTTGAACTTAATGTTCGTATCATTAAACCACTTCCAGAAGCTTTGCTTTTGTGAGGACGAAACCCTCACAGATCTGCATAAAAAAATGCCAACATGAGCATGTAGGACACCAATTAGGACAGGTTTTGGTTGAAACATGTTATGTGTACAGATCAAAATGGTTGCATGTTGATAGATAAATGGTTTGAAAATGCTACAACACATATGACACCTAATACAATTTGAAATTAAGTTACTGCTAAGCATAAAAAAGGTGTTTGGACCAAGCTACATGCGCTATTGCAGGAATCG
>BQNB010036597.1:3100-18848 GCA_026074375.1 Tanacetum coccineum | reverse complement strand
TTTGTAAAAGAAGTTTTTCTAATTTTGAGTTTTTATACATTTTTTTAATGCGCAAAAAAAAGAAATTTTGATGCACAAAAAAATTTTGATTCACAAATTTTTCGACTTGTTATAGTTTGATGCGCAATAAAATTTTGATTCAAAAAGTCAAAAGATGTAACATCCGGCAATTTTCGGAATTTGAAATTACTACTTTACTCTTTGACTTTTTGGGTCGGACTTGACTTTTGACCTTTTACGGTCACATAATAACGAATACCGCGTAGCCGGTAAATTTTTGAAACACGTTTAAATAATGAATCATATTTGTTGTTACTCATCTCTCATTTACACGTTTATTTTTCCAACTTATTTGAAACGAAAACGAGAAGACATCTCGAAAATTTTGAAAACCGCGTACAACGCGTACTGACACAAAAATTATTTAATTATATTAAATTATCACTGTTATTAAATAAAAGTATTTAAGAAATTATTTATCATGTTACTCAAAAACGTTTATTTAAAAACGCAATTATTTAATTAAAGTTCATTTTACGGACAAAGATTGTCAGAGACACACAAATAAATAATGAACATTTTATTTAGATTTTATAAAAGATTTATAAAATTATAGTCACATGGATACTCATTTTGTCGGAAAAATTATTTAGAAAACAATGGTGCAACTTTCGTATTTTGAATCATCCGATAAGTGGCTCAAACGAGTCCCGAACCAATTACTTACGAAAGTTACACTTTCGGTCCTTGTGTAATGAGTTATAAAATTAACCCTACACTATGATGCCCTTGCCATTTTTTTATATAACTTTCTAATATATATATATATATATTGTATATATAATATGTATCTATATATATGTATAATATATATGTATATATATATAATATATTGTTAGGTTCATTCACTAAAATAACATCCCCAATCACAACATATCTCTCCAACTATTTTTCCGCGTCCTCCCATATTTTTTCGGCCAACGAATCCGGCGATATTTCCAGCCACTCCAGCCGAGCCACGCCACCCTCCACCATCATCAACATCACCACCGAATCTATCATCAACACCATACATCATTATCATCACCACTTGCCACACCGTCACCGCAACCTCCATAACCATCTCTATCACCTCGTCACTCTCTCTATGAGGGTGCGTTCGGTTCTGTCGTTAACCCATGAAGGGTGATACCTCAATCTCTCTCATCTCTCAGTGGAGATGGAGTGTGGATGTGTGTTGTAGGGTGGTCCAAATGCACGGTGGAGGGTTGGGCTGTTGGGTTGTGGGTCCAAGGTCCAATCCCTAGAGGGTGCGTCGGGTCGGCTGTGTAACGCACAAGTGTGGGTTTGGTTTTTCATTGCCGCACCACATAGGGTGCATTTGATGCTCGGTGCAAGCCAATAATAGGGTGCGTCTGTTTGGTGGCTAACACAAGGGGTGTTTGCTTTCCAAGTCAGCAAGTAGGGTGCCTTTGTATGGTAGTTAATACGCAGACCCGATAGTGATTCGTTTTGTTTATTAGCTTGCACCAGCAGGGTGTGGTTTGGTTCACATAACTAGGTGAGGTTGCCTGTGGAAACCCATTAGGGTGCGTATTGGTTCGATAACACACCCAAGTGGCGTTTTGTTTCCAGTGGTTCGGCAGCAGCCAAAAGGGTTCGTTGAGTTTTCACACTAGCATCAATGGTGTGTTTGTTATATATGGTGTCCCACAGATTAGGGTGCGTTTGGAGTTTATAACACCAAGAGGTGTGTTGGTTTGTTGTTTTGCAAGAATAGGGTGCGTTGAGTTTGATGGCAGCCCCAAAAGGGGTGAGGTTGGTTTAACATACCACCCACAAGGGCGTTTGGTTTTGATGAAAACACCACAAGGGGTGCGTTTGGTTTATCAGAAAACGCAAAGGGTGCGTTTGGTTGGGCTGTTAACAACAATAAGGGGTGTTTGGGTTAGTAGCAGTTAGGGTGCGTTTGGTGGTGCAGTTGGCGGTGATTAATTGTGCAGCAAGGGATTGTTTGTGTAACAAAAATCGAATAATAATTTAAATCATAATATATTAAATATAATAAACCGGATCTATATATAGGTGTTTAAAATGGTTAAATAAATATAAAATTTATTATTTGTTTAGTTTATATATAATAACATATATATCATATCTAGAACACGCGAGCATTTGAAACATTGAAACGCGAAAAATTGCAACATATATTGATTAAGGGAAAACGTTGAGTTTTGCGAAAATGGAAAACGTTATATAAATGGGAAAGTCATGACGAAAGTTATATTATATTTAGTAATGTTTTACTAAAGCCTCTATTATTTTTAAGAAACCCAGATAAATAGGGACTAAGTTTATTATGTTAAAGATAAATAATTTGTATATGAACAATAACCGGATAAACGAACGAAGACTATACTTTTCAAATAGGATAACTATTTTAGCAAACCGTCAAGGAAACAATATACAGTATTATAAAATATTATTTTATATTTTATAATTGTCCTCTAGAAATTAACATCATAACCCTGTAAAAACTTTAAAAACAAAAGTCTCCACCCCCTCGATTTAGTAACCTTTAAAAACACTTTACTTTTAATGCTAAGCAAGCCTTTTATCTATTTAAGTGGTTATTTTCTAAAAACTGTCGACTTCTTTTGTTTAAGCATTTACATCAACGTTTTCTTAATACATATTTGCAAGGTATTATATAGTTCAAATTATACTTTTGATTTTTGACTTATTAGTATAATCACCATATGAATTATCTTCTTATTTGCTTATATTTTTCATATGTAATATATACGGGATATATTTACATACTCTGCTAGAATGATTCATCCTATGAAAATTATATATGACTTTTGATTTA
This sequence comes from Tanacetum coccineum, assembly GCA_026074375.1. NCBI lineage: Eukaryota > Viridiplantae > Streptophyta > Magnoliopsida > Asterales > Asteraceae > Tanacetum > Tanacetum coccineum. Next base: position 15,976 of record BQNB010036597.1, on the reverse strand, counting down.
TTATTAACCAGCCACCAAACATTACAACGAAAATCTAAATCTTTTTAACAACGCTGTCCACGGTGGTTACCATTCATCGGAAAACCCAAGTCACATTATCCTAGGTTAGTGGTTCCTACCGTTAAGATAAACCCGGCACCTTGTATGGTCGAGTTGTTTCCAGTTTCCATTTTGTCAAGCACTTAGAGAGGCGCAATCCCGCCAATCCTTCTACAATAATCGATGGTGAGTTTATAGCCATCTTTCACTTGTTTTACATTACTCTATAAATCTCGGGGGAGAATGACATGCTCAATACAACTTGTTTACGTATTCGTTTACAATATCTTTTACATATTATTCTACACACTTGGTTTACATACATGAATTTTCAATTCTTTACAAACACAGTTACAGGGTTGATTACAAATTGGTTTCACACTTTGCCACATACTCATTTGCATACACGTTTACAAATTTGTTTACATACTCATTACAAATTCGATTACTTGATTTATATCACACTTTTTTCCACTTATGGATTTAAGTACTCAAAGCTATTTACGAATACAATGGTTAATTTTTATTGGACACAAGTGTTTTCGGTTATCATCTCCTGTTTACATGTGCCTAAGTAACTAAACCCACCATTGCCCATTATCATGAATTGTTAAATTCTTGACCGGAGGACCGGTTGAGGAAGCGCGAGTGTATAAATAGATCTATTTGGGATTGACATCCCTAATCGGTAGTGAAAGCTCTCCCTAGTTCGACCGTACTGAAACACGAATTGCATACATTCGGAACAATTTGGATGTTACGGGTTTGAACATCTATAACCTGGCCTTTTATTAGCATTAAATGCATACATAGATGTCGAGCTTCGCAGTGTCATGAGTCTTAGCGCAATAAGTAGATATTAATTTATGTTTACTGTATCTGTTATAGTAGAACCCATACCTTTTGGAGAAAATCAACGATATCACTTTCCATAACTTACTTATTGCACATTACTAATTTCTGAACAACATTTCATTAAATTTCGGGCGAAGCAATAAACACTAAACTCTTCGGTTCTACATTTACTTCTTACATTTTTGGCGAATATAATTAGGATTTGAAAATGGTCATATAACTTTATAAATCTTTAGATTCCAACATGTACATTAACTTACAAAACTCTAATAACCACACCAAACTTAATGTAGACGACTTTTAAGCATGTTTTTCTCCTGAATTTAGATGCTTGACTTACTTGATGTGCAATGGAGTCTAAAATTGACAAGATTTCATTTATGGATTTCTACTTACATACAAATGATCAAATCTCGTTGGGTTATTTTCAAGCTTTTCATTGTGATGTAATTATGGGACAAATGTTATATCAATTTCAAAGAAATCAACGCGATTACTTTTCAAACGACACATTTAGAGGTCGTTCTCTTGTATCTTGTGCTATTGTATTATGAAGTAACGCTCCCAGACATATTTCCGTTGCGACCCGTTTTTGGGGGTGTTACAAAAGAAGTTGGGTACAAAAACGAATTTTTGATGCACAAAAAACCGATTTAATGCACAAACGTTTTTTTTAATAAAGTTTTTTCGGCAAAACTATCCACTTTTAGAAAAACTTCCTTTACAACTTTTTCATGCACCAACATACACGATCTTGTGGAATTTTTTCAGAATTTTTTGAGAACTTTTTAAAAAAAATAAATCTTTTTATCTTTCTCACGAATATTTGTCTTTTTATTTGATTTTTATCCTATATATATATTGAACGGCTATTATATTGAAACCAAAACTAGCAGGAAGCTAGCAATTACAAAGATACAAGATAAGGGTTTTTGAGCCAATCGTTCCAACTAAACGAGGCTTTACAACGAAAGCGACACCAATAAAAAGATCTAGACACTACATCATCAAAAAGAATCACCTTCGATGGAGCCTTAGAATAAAAAAGGAGCTTATTGCGATACGACCATAGATGTCACCACATAATGTAAAAAACACCTTCAAGCATCATCTTATGTTTGAACGGAAGATGCAGATTCACGAGCCAAGTAATCCAATCTTCGTACGAGTTAACCTCCTCATAAGGAATGTCCCGCCAATGAGTAATCTTGCGAGCAAGTAGTCTAACCATACTACAAGAGAAAAACAAATGGCTAGGTGACTCTACCCCGTTAGAACAAATAGAACACACAATGGATTCAATATCTATACCATGGCGAGAAATGTTGAACCTCGTCGGAAGAGAATCCATCTTAACTTTCCATGCATGCACGTTCACCTTAATAGGTCAAAATATATTTTAGTACTATAACTTGGCAAGGTGACTTATCCGATTCTGTCAATGTTGTACTAAACACAGTATACTTGACAAAACATCTCAATTTATGTTTTATAGTGAATAATTAAATTAGTGAATCCTGAAAAGAAAACGTGAAGTGATATTTCAATAGTTTTAGAGTACCAAAATCCATTTTTGCTCAAGAGCATTATATATACCCAAAGTGCAACTCATTAATGCATAATGTACAATGATTTTAAAGCATGTTTAGGTATATATATGAAATTTTCATCTTTAAGGAGGGGAAATATTAAATTGCCCATATTTTTAAATTTATGGCTAAATTACGTGACAATATTAGCGCCTTAACGGAACTCATTTTTTTTTATAAATCAATAAATCATTAGCACGTCAATTTAAACATAAAACTAGCCACATTTAAGAAGACCATAGTTCTTTATATTTTGCCTAATTGGTTATGTAATTTTTTTTTTAAGTTTAACAACTTTGAACCAAACTTGACAATTTATCACAACCACGGGTTTTCACCCGCGTTCCGCTGTGAGGTGCGAGACTATTTTCGTAAATTGTTTCTGAAATTTTTACCGAAATAATATTTGGATTGGTGTTTCGGTTGCAAAGTTAGTAAATAAGAACTAACTTTGCAACTGACTTCAAAGACTATTTCCGTAAATTGTGTAGTAAGTTAAACCGATAAACCCAAAGACTATTCCTGTATAATGTTTTGTTGACCTGGTTAACACTTTCCCCGACGACATGTCGGCGGGGAAAAGTTTCTCCATAGTTGGTTGACTATATAACCCAAATTAATTAATTAATTAAATAGGTAATGGCAAAACTTTTCCCCGGGGACAGGGACATGTCGTCGGGGAAAAGTTTTGCTAAATCTATAGTTTTGTTTGACTGAAAATCGTGTGGGGCCCATGTGGGCGCCGTGGAAAGTCGCCGAGGAACACCATACAGTTGTAAACTATAGGGCTTCTTTTTATATTTAGGGTTTTTACGTTCCTTCTCACGACCACTGAACAAACTTGGTTGACGCACAAGAATCCTTCCATGGATGAGAAGGTTGAGTTACAGTACAGACTCCGTTGGCTTTCGGACTTGCTTTCACAAAGATTTTTTCTTATTCCGACGCGGCTTCCCCGACGTTGACGTCATGTCATCTGGGAAAACATTCTCGACGTCATTTCCCCGGCAAAAATCACGAGATGTCGCTGGGGAAACGTTGAATGTTGTAGTGACATAAGAATGAAATGACTCTATTTGTGAAGTAGCATTCGATGCTTACTCGGTAACATATATGTCCATGTTCTTCTTGAAAAGTCATCCACAATGGTGATGAAGTATTGCATTTGTTCATGGTTGAATGTTTATATGGTCCTCAAAAGTCTATGCGAAAAAGTTCAAATGGACGCACTGGTTATATTACATGCAAGAGCGTGACCAGAACACGGCGACCGATGGTATACGAGATGTATATCTTACTGATTCATCTCAGGGTGAAGTAAATGGACACTTTCACCCAGTAAGAGTGCATGTGAGGGGAACTATCAATGGGTTGGCAGGTATTGGATTCAACACGTTTTGTCTTTTCTTGTGTGCTGTTTCATATTGGCAACAGAAATTGCCAACAGTCTCCTGGTAATGATGATCCAGAAAATAGGGTTGACTAGAGTGGGGAACATGGTGGTGATGGGTAGACTGCTTTGGTGGGGCTCAGTCAAGGGACTAGTAACACAGATGAAACAGATGGTTGGACATTCAGTGGGGTTTCTGTGCAGATGATGGGAGAATGAAAGTAGTTCTATTTAGTTGGATATGAAAACCCCTCTGGGTCACTTCCCTCCTTTCTGATTCTCGCAAGTTTTTAATAGATTTTGCATCTAAATATCTTGTATGGATAATGTATTAGGAGGCTACACAACTATTCAACTTTTTTTTAACCAAGTCTAATAATAGTATAAAAAGATTGATCCAGAAAAATTTGGTGTAAAAACTTGGGGCATGCATTGGAGTGCAAACATATTTGGAGTGTACTGTGGAGATTATTGGGCCGGAATCCAATCCGGGTAATCACAACCCGCTAGACAAACCCGCAGGCCAAACCCGACGGTTACATGGCGGTTAAATAATTGTCATTTGACAGTTATTCTCAAAGGACACATCGGTTCACCAACCGACACAACTTTTAGATTGTACCCTTTCATTTCATATAAATAGGAACAGATTTGTAAATGTTTCAAGATGATGACAATGATGAATGATTAATAGAAAATTCAGTTTTTCTTGTTTCTGGTATATTGATGATTAAAGATCCATATAAATGGGCCAACAATTGGTATCAGGATTCATCATATACCAAGATTCATCATATACCATAGAAATCACTGTGTTCCATTCGAATCAAAAACGGCACCAAGGTTTTTCCAAAAAGACGTTTTCGCAGATCATACAAACACAACCCAGAAATAATTCTGTGTTTGTCAAAACATCTTTAACATAAGGCGAATCCAACATCGTCGCCAAGTGAACACTCACTGGCAACGAAGGGTTTTTCAACCTGCAAATCTAACAAACAAACAAACGGAAATTAGAACCTAAAATCAAGGGATTAGCCATCATTTTTTCTCTATCACCGATTCGATAATATAGGAGAAACCACTAAAATTGGATACGCCGAAGTCATTCACAAAAACTACGGTCCAGATATCATTACTTCAGAAGGTATACAAAACAACTCTATTGAAGAATCGAATATTCGTAATCCGAGTGATTCATAAGTCTGATTTATCTCTACGGTTAATCCAAAGAAAAAACCCCATTATTAATCGGGAGCGTTTTAGCAAGATCCCAAATTGCGAAAACGCTAGTCTTTCGCACGATCAAATCAGGAGCCCGTGGTTACGAAACACAGAAGAAGGAGAAAGAGGATTAACAATCGCATCCCAATCGTGGTTACAACCAAGAGAAGAGAAGAGACGGAACCCAAGGGAAACAACTCATCAAGAGACGAACTCCAATCACAGAGAAAAAGAAAAGGGGGGACAAGAAATAAGAAGGGGAACACACACAACGAGGGATAATTTCTAACCCTAGGGTTTTCAATACCAACCCCCACTTTCATTTATTTTATTATATCAAATTCTAGAATAAATAGGTTTTAGGCTATTGACATAAGTTACCTTGATATTAGGATTGTACTTTGCCTAAAACCGAAGATAGAAATATAGGAGTTTAAAAAGTTCAGGCCTACTGTATTGGAAGAATAATTTTAAGGCAGTATTAACTTAGGTTATCGATTTTAAAAACTCAAAACTTTTATTTGGTTATGATAGGAAATTTTTTATGATTTTTTTTACTTATTTGGATTCTGAGAGTAATATATAAAGCTTTAGAATTTTAAGGTTTTCAAACTTCTTATTTGGGATTATGATAAGAAATTTTAAGACATTCTTATTTGGATTATGATAAGAAATTTCAAAGACTTCCTTATGTTGGCTTGGCTTACGATAAGAAAGTTTTTTTAAGATTTTACTTATTTGGTTTATGATAAGTAATATATAAAGTTTAAGAGTTTTTTTCAAAAAGATTACAGTTTCTAAGATTTAAGGTTTTATAAAGTTTTTAAAGGTTTAAAAGATTTTAAGATTTACATTATTAAGTTTTTAAAGAATTGTAACATTTGAACAAAGTTTTCAAAGATTTTTTAAAAATCAAACCTGCGTTTTTCCTTAAAAACGCAACCATCGATGCCATTAGAGACGGTGTCAACACCAAACCGGTGATTAACCAAGGAGCATAAAAGATGTCAAATTGGAGAAGAAAGAAAGAGATGTCGAAAGGACTACAAGGGTGCCACAAATTGAACAAGAGACTGATTTTAGAAAAGACCACAATATTTGTGGGTCAAGGCAAAGAATTAACATGCCTTCAAGGTTTCTGTTCAGAGATTTCTGCAAGATTGTAGATGAGGGCGAAGAAAAACCTGCCCCGAAGTCACTATGGCGATCAAAAGGATCAAGTGACTGGACGGACCCTAAAATAGATAAGAGACATAAAAAAAACATCAAGCTTTAAAGACTGAAGACATCAAAGCATCAAGGACAAAGAAAAGGATCAAAGGATCAAACGAAAATGAAGACATTGAAGACACAACGTTTGTGATTATGGGGGAGAATATTGGGCCGGAACCCAATCCGGGTAATCACAACCCGCTAGACAAACCCGCAGGCCAAACCCGGTGGTTACATGGCGGTTAAATAACTGTCATTTGACAGTTATTCTCAAGGGACACATCGGTTCACCAACCGACACAACTTTTAGATTGTACCCTTTCATTTCATATAAATAGGAAGAGATTTGTAAACGTTTCAAGATGATGACAATGATGAATGATTAATAGAAAATTCAGTTTTTTCTTGTTTCTGGTATATTGATGATTAAAGATCTATAGAAATGGGCCAACAGAGATGCTCTAATAGTCATGTTTTAATATCTGCAACGTATTTATCTCCGGCATTCTGATGTTTTCTTGTTTAGGGCGGAGTTTCTGGAAGTTCATCGGCTGAAAGATGGACAAGTTAAACACTCTCCAGAGTATTTCTATGCTTATTGCACAAGCCTTCACAACTTTCTATTTTGCTCAAACAAATTGGCTGTGTAGGCAAGTGTTAAGGCTTTAATGTGAAGATCTTCAAGGACGTCGAACCCTTGGTAAATTATTATCTTACTGAAGAATTCACTTTTACTAGGTTAGTAACAATTAATTTGGAATTTCAGGTTTGTTTCTTCATAGAAGGAAAGCAGAGATACCCGGATCACTTAGAAAGGTTTGCCTTAACGAAATTATGTACCAGTCTTCACATATTTTATAAATCATCGTGTAAGTAACTTACCAGAGATATCCCCTTTGGTTCATATGTACGTGGATGCTCTTGAGAAGGTTACTGCTCATTATCAGTTGAGGTTCTCGTAAAATGTGGCCAGAATTGTGTTACTCCCTCCATCCCAAATGTACTATATACTAGATTGTAGATAAAAAATGGCGGTTCAAGAAGAGTATAATTATGGACATTTTTTTATCTAACCGTATGACTGTTTTACCCTTTAACAAAAAATTAAATGCTTTCTGTGGGTTCTCTTTAAGTAATTCTAATTAGGGGTAGCCAAAACAGGTCATTTTAACTTATAAATTTTACTTGAGAATAGCTGCTGTCATGCAACTTATATGAGGTGGATTTACAGTGTCTCATGTTTTGGAGAATATAATTAACGAATGAGGATGTCCTATATATTTTTTTGAATGAACTTATAAGTAACTTGATAATTATTCCCCTCAGTATGGCGGGAAACTTGCTCCATAGCAGTAATTTAATGCTGCTGCTATATATTCTTGTAAGAGTCATCTACTTTGTTTATGGTAGAGTCTTTATACTATGTTTGTTTAAAGCTTATATGTGGCTTATGAGCTTATTTGTTTTTCGGCTTATATTTCGAAAGCCCCATTTTCCAGCTTATTTTGAGACTTCTGGGCTAATATATGTTTATTATGATATGGTAAACTTATATAATCTCATAAGTCTCACAATAAGCCAGAAAATTGACGCTTATGAAATATAAGCCGAAATCCAATAAGCTCATAAGCCCAAATATTAGCTTAAACAAATACCCCCTTAAAGTTTATTTTGAATGTAGTGGAAGCCTCAAGTTGTGACTTCATATTACATGTCGAACTTGTAGCCTCAATTATTATATGTCAAACATACCACAAAAATGTTGGTCCAACACCTTAACCAATAATCTATTTTGAAAGGAACATTTCTCAAAACTTGCACGTTAATTAATTAGGCAATCTTCAACTGTTTTTTTTATGAAGCGGGGAAAATGGGATCAACTCGTGGCTTGCTTCACAAAATTCTTTCTCTATTTTTCAGTAAACCAAACAAAATTCTATTCGATTTTATCTTTTGTGATCCATGTAAACTTACAACTCTACAAATCGTTGAGGTTTACTCATAAATGGGTCTTTTTCAACTTTGCTTGTAAAAATGGTTTTTTTTTATCTTGTAAATATGTGTTTTTCTTAATTTGTGGACTACTATTCCTTTTATTTACTATCAAACTTTTTCAAATTTAGCCTTTACCTTAGGGTTAAGTCTATAGATTGACTACAAACTTTTTCAAATTTAGCTTTAACGTACGAAACCGACAAAAACATATAAAACGTACAAACACGTATTAAAACATATATAAACGAATGAAATCGTACAAAAATGTCAAGTTATAATGATGGCAACGTTATATTTTAGAGTCCTTTACCTAGAAATGAAAGTTTTTGAAAGTTCGTAACCCATCTATAAACTTAGGATACGGATCCTCTCATGTTCATTTAAACATGAGAGGTAATGTTATGCTTTATGTGATTGTATATTTGATTATTTAAATCAAATGTACAATCACACAAAGCACAACATTACCTCTCATGTTCAAATAAACATGAGAGAATCTTTTTCCATAAACTTAACCTTAAATTTGAAAAAAATTGATAGTAGATAAAAGGATTAGTGGTCCACAAATAGAAAAAGACCTGCTCCGTATATTTTACAAGATGAAAAAAAAACATATCTTTACAAGCAAAGTTTAAAATACATTCATATATAAAGAAAATAATACCTTCTCTTCGTTCAAATTAATCGTCCCTTTTTCTATTTTGGTGTTGTCTCAAAATTATTTTCTCATATCTAAATATAGTTGTGAAGAAGTGTACAGTTTACCATTATTGCATCATTGATATTAAGAATTACAAACATCATCAAAGATTAAGTAATTGCATAACGGCAAAACTAACATCTTACAAAAAAAGTAAGAGAGAGATTGCAGTAATGATTATGTTTTCTTAAACTGTGTGTTTTTTGTCGGGGGACAATAATTTTGAAACCGAGTAATAAACCTCACAAATCGTTATGCAAGACTTATGACGCCTGACAAACGGATCACTATACTTTCACTATTTTTGGATTATGTGATTAGGACAAAATGACCTGGTTAACTATTTATAAAGAGGTTAACGTATTTTGGATGTTACTAAATTTTGCGTTTTTTATTTATCCCTTTTTTATTTCTTCAAAAAAAAATTTTGAACTTTATTTCTTCAGTTGATATTTAGATTTGATTATAATCAAATCACATTTGAAACGTCGTCGTTTCATTTGTGGGTTTAGTAGTGGGCCAATTTAGCCCAACACACCGGCCCAAATAAAAAAAAAATCCGGCTCAAAATAAAAAATTTACAAAATGAACCCTTGACTTTTAACTATTTACGACTTTTTTATATAATAAACTTTATTTATCAATTGTATTACATATATCTACTATTCACTCAGATAAAACTACTACGCGTAAGATTCTTCGCATTGCGAACTAAACGAAGCCAATATTGCAAGATGCCTTCTGTTATACGCAGATTTTATAAGAATGTTGAAGTTTAAATATAAATAGAAAAAATAATTACAAAACGTACCATCGGCTTTTAAATAATTTCCGTTTTTTTTAAATATTAACACATTATCGAGTCCATCCATTCCGACCAAAAAATACCCACGGAAAAATCTTCGAATTGCGAACAAAACGAGCCCAATATTGCAAAAAAAAATCAAATTATTAAACATGAGACCGAAAAAATAAACCCGAGCAAAATTAAAAAATAAAAAATAAAAATTAAGGCCGCAACAACACGCAAAAACTTTACTTTTCAAATATATAACTTTTCTATCTACCTATTCAATCAGATAAAAAAATACACCGCGTAGAAAGATCTTCGCATTGCGAACAAAAGGAAGCCAATATTGCAATGTTTTATCTACGCACGATTTTATAAAAAATATTGAACTTTAATATAAATAGAAAAAAAATTACAAACGTACCTGGCTTCTAATATTACTTTTTTTTTTCTATATAACACAATCTATCGAGTCATTCCGACCAAAAAAATACCCACGAAATAATTCTTTTCGAATTGCGAACAAAACGTAGGTTTTTAATTAGGCCCACTATTGTTAAAAAATCAAGTTATTAACATGAGACGAAAAAAATCAAGTTATTAAACATGAGACCGAAAAAATAAACCCGCGCAAAATTAAAAAATAAAAAATAAAAAATAAAAATTAATGGTCCGCAACAATACGCGAAAAATTAACGCCCCGCAGCAACGCGCGGATAATTTTGCTTGTTTCTTATAAAAGAAAACGTTAAAACAAGTGATATGAGTGTGACAATCAAGGCTTGTGCAAAAGTCCAACCATTTTTACCCGATCCGCCAAACTAAATTCCAGGGGCTATTTGAACTAGAGGTTCTTTTAAAACTATAGGGTTCATTTTGAAAGAGTAACATAACTTAATGGACCAGAGTCAGTTACACACGTAACTAGTTTTGACATTTTGGTCCACCTCGTGAAATGTTAAGTGATACTCTCATGTTAAATAAACATGAGAGGTCATGTGATGAGAGGTCATGTTGAGTTTGTGTGAGTAAAGACTTGAAATAAAATAAAATAAAAATATTATAATTATGGCCCACTTTTTTTTTCTCCTCACAACATACTCAACATTACTCTCTCATGTTCATTTTGAACATGAGAAGATCTTTTTCCTTAAATTTTATTCTTAAGTTTTTTTAGTAAAGTAAAGAAAAATAAAATGAAGAAAACATTTTCAGCTCAAATTTGGGAGGAAATACTTTCTTTTTAAAATTAACCAAATTACACTACTTTTTCATTTATTTTCATTTTATTTTCCTTTTAAGTAATACTCAATAACACAGATTAGATGTATTTCTTTTCACTTTTTTCATTTTCTTCATTTACTCTAACTCGAGAACACAATATAAATTTCAAGTATTCTTTTTCAACCTTTTTTTTTTGTCAAGCTGCATGCATGTAGAGAATTGTAAAAATGGTCCTTAATGTTTGGCTAAATTGCATACTTGGTTCGTCGAATTTCGAAAGTGAAAAAAACATCCGTATTTTGAAGGTTGGTTTCACTTTTAGTTTTTAGTTGAACTAAAATGACTAAAATACTTTTTTGTTATTTTTTTATTATTCCTTTTTTAATTTTAATTTTTAAATTTTTTTTCTTTATTATTCACGGACCAAATCTGCAATTTGACCAAACCACAAAGACCATTTTTGCAATTCTCTCATCTTTATTTCTAATGTCTTTCACAAGATCCACTTGAACACAAACATTATCAACACCAGATCCATGTCTTTCAAACCAACCCAATCATCCTCACCTTCAATCATCTTCTTCGCCTACATCATGAAACCCTTCACCACCGCTCCATCTAAACCTTCCGCCACCCAAAAAACCCTCATTTCTTGAACAAACTGCAAATCACCCACAGAAGCAGCAGAAATAAGGTTTTTTTTTTTGTTGATTATGATTTTTGCAGTTTGTTCGAATGAAAAATTAATAGATCTAGCCATCACCACTATAATGATTACTAAATTTTATTAAATGATTTTTGGTTATGCGTTAGGTTATGGATAAAAAGAGGCGTAGGATAAAAAGATATTAGGGTTGTCTGGTTTATAGCTATGGAACTTATAAGATGTGGGATTTGAATTCCGGTGGTTGTGGTTATGGTTTCCGGCGATTTGGGGTGGTTGTTATATTTGTTGTAGTGATGGTGATGGTGATGTAGTGGCAGGTTAGGGTTAATGTGTTTTATGGGGTGGTGAGTTTCGGTGGTGTTGAAGAGATCCCGATGATGATGATGATGATGGTGGTGGTGGTGGTGGTGGTGGGAGTTGTGTTGGAGGAGAGATGAGAGGGTTTTGGTTTATTAAAATACGAGAGAATTGCAAAAATGGTCTTTGTGGTTTGGCCAAATTGTATATTTGGTCCGTCGAATAATAAAAAAAATAACGAAAGGGTATTATAAATATACTCATTTTAGGCAATAAACGACGTCGTTTCTGCCTAAAATGCTATAGCGCTACATTGTCTATTGGGCTTTCAGTTTGGGCCGGCCCATTTAAACTTTTTTTTTTGAATAGGCAATATAAACAAAATTTGCTCGGCACAAAATAAGAAAAAAATTTACAAAAATACTAATTTATTCAGATCAAAAAATACCCGCGACATGATACCTATCACATAAACCCATACAAAAAAACAAACTATTAAACATGACACCGAAAAAATAAACCCGCACAAAATAATATGAAAAAAAAATTGGTCGACACAAAATAAGAAAAGAAATTACACGAGTACTGATTTATTCAGATAAAAAAATACCCGCGACATGGGGCCCGAGACCGAAAAAATAAACCCGCACAAAATAATATGAAAAAATAAATTTGCTCGACACAAAATAAGAATTTTTTTTTACAAAAGTACTGATTTACTTAGATCAAAAAATACCCACGGCATTAGGCCCAACATATTAGTTCATATAAAAAAATAAACTATTAAACAAGAGACCGAAAAAATAAACCCACACAAAATAAATAAAAAATAAAAAAAAATAAAAAATAAAAATAACGCCCCGCAGCAACCCGCGCCTAAAATACCCGCGACAT
>BQNB010036596.1:0-50013 GCA_026074375.1 Tanacetum coccineum | reverse complement strand
AATAAGGGGGCCGCCCATGTATTTAAAGGGGCCACCCCTTTCAGACGCTCCTCTTTTTTATCCTATTCAGGGGAGGTGTTTACTGGACCTTTTCTAGCCGTTTTAGGTTCGAGAATTTGAAATTCAAAATATCTATTTTGAATAAAACATTTCTTTTAAATGTAGAAAACGTTTTGTAAGTTTATAAACATGTTTACAACATTTTGTAAAAGTTTGAGGTTGAATAAAGATTTCCTTTGATCATAAAATCCATTAAGCATTTATTTATTCATACCTTTAAGTGATGTAATTGTTGAAATAAGAATTTACTACTAAATACTTGTTTACGTTTAATTTTACGTTGAATGTTTTTATATTTTGTGATTATCAAAACGTAAAGATGTGAAAAAATATTATTAATGTTTTTAGGCATTATATTTTATCAACAAACCAAACGCACCCTACTCACTGACCCAGATCCGAACGCACCCTCGTGGGTGTTTATAAAACCAAACGAACCCTATGTGGTCGTTTTACAAACTAGACGCACCATTGTTGATGCTTATAAGAAAACCAAATGCACCCTTGGTGCGAGAACCATAACCAACGCACCCTTGTGGGCTGAGGACATAACAAAACGCACCCTTATGGGTGGTCTGGTGGTGGCGGCAGCGAGGTGGTGATGATGACAACAAGGTGGTGTAGGCTGTCATGGGGTAGCAGACGAAGGAGGAGGGGGGGGAGGGCTGTGGTGGTTAGTGGTGGTGGATATAGGCGCGTGGTGGTGGGGATCGGGTAGATCGGGTGATGGGGAGGCTTTTGGGACTTGGTCAGAAAACTCGCCGGAAAAGTTTTTCGGCGGCTGCGGCGGTGGTGGCCAGAATCCGGCCGGTGGTGGTTGCCAGAATTCGGCCGATGGTGGTTGCCAGAATTTGGCCGGTGGTGGTTGCTGGAAAAATTGGGAGAGAAGAGAGAGAGCATGTGTGTGTGTGTTATTATAAGAAATGAAATAAAAATATATGTATAACTTTTATATATATATATAAATATATTAAAAGTTATAAAATAAATGTGTCAAGTCACAAATAGATGGGGGTTCATTTTGTAAATATTTTTACAGGGACCAAAAGTGTAACTTTTGGTAAATATTGTTCGGTACTCGTTTAAGCCTCTTAACGGCCTTCGCGTAATACGATATTGTATAAAGTTATGAGGAAGAAAAAAAATATTCTTAGAGACCATTGTTTAACTTACAATGTTTGAGAACGAAGTGAGACCATTGTGCAACCCACAATGTCTAAGCAGTAAAATGAGGCCATTATGCAACCCACAATGTCTAAGCAGTAAAATGAGACCATTGTGCAACTCACAATGTCTTAAGAAATGTTATAGTATTTATAAAATTAACAATTATATAAATAAACGTACGATATACCCAAAAGGGATGCAAGCATATATATATATATATATATTATATATGTATGTCATGTAAGCACTTACGGTAACAAGTAACCTAAGCAAGTAAGCAAGTAGTGTGTATGCTCTTTGAAAATGTTTGCTGTAATGTAATGCTTGTGAAAACGGTTATAGTCTAGGGTAAATTATGCAACCTAGTTCTCTATAACCAGTGCTCTGATACCAATCTGTAACACCCTCAAAAATGTATCGCAGCGGAAATGTGTCCGGGGGCGATACTTCATAATACACATCGCTAGATACAAGAGAACGACCTCTAAATGTGTCATTAGAAAAGTAAACTCGTTGATTTCCTTGAAATTGATATAACATTTGTCCCATTATTGCATCATAATGAAAAGCTCAAAAACAACCCAACGAGGTTTGATCATTTGTATGTAAGTAGAAATCCATAAATGAAATCTTGTCAATTTTAGACTCCATTGCACATCAAGTAAGCCAAGCATCTAATTCACCTGAGAAAAACATGCTTAAAAGTGTCAACATTAAAGTTGGTGAGTTCATAGAGTTTTGTAAGTATAAATGTAAATGTTGGAATCCAAAGATTTATAATGTACGCATGATTATTTCAATCCTTATAATAATCTCCAAAAAGGTAAGAGTAAATGTAGAACCAAAAGAGTTTAGTGTTCATTGCTTCGCCGCAATATAATGAAAAGTGTTCAAAAACTAGTAATGTTTAATAAGTAGTATGGACAGTGAGATCGTCGATTTTCCAAAATGTATGGGTCTACTATAACAAATACAGTAGCACATAAATAATATCTACTGTTGCACTAAGCTCATGACACTGAAGCTTGACATATATGTATGCAATTTAATGCAAATAAAGCCAGTTTGTAGATGTTCAAAACCCGTAAACATTTCAAATTGTTCGACTGTATGCATTCGTTGTTTCAAGTTACAGTCGAAACTAGTGAGAGCTACTCACCCGAACGGGGATGTCAATCCCAAAATAGATCTATTTATACACTCGCGCTTCCTCAAACGGTCCTATGCCCAGAGTCAAGAATTTAAACAGTTCATGATATTGTGGCAATGGTGGTCTATCGTTATTTAGGCACATCGTAAACAGGAGGATGATAACCGAAATCACTTGTGTCCCCAATAAATATTTATCATTGTTATTCGTAAATAGCTGGGAGTACTTAAATCCAGTAGAAAAGAGTGTGATAGATCATAGTAATTGCTGTTGTAATGAGCGTATTCCATTTCGTAATCGTGAGTAAGTGATAGTAACGAAAATATGAAACCCAAGTTTGTATCAACCATGTAATTGTGTTTGTAATATGTGCAAAATCCTAAGTATGTAAAACATGTGGTGTAGAATAGTATGTAAAAGATATTGTAAACGAATATGTAAAAACAAGTTGTATTGAGCATGTTTCTCCCCCGAGATTGGATTGTAACTATAGAGAAGAGACTCTAAGTGAAACGGCAGTGGCTAATAATACTCACATCGATGTCGATGAACGATTGTCGGGAATGCGATATTAAGCGCCAGCAATACGGAAACTGGAACGGCCTTTCGACCAAGAAGATGCAGCTGTCCTAAGGTTTAGCACTAGGATGTATATACTTGGTTTCCCGATGATTGGTACATCATCGTAATACCATTGATAAATGATTTAGATTTTTAAAGTGTGGGAAATAGTTTGGTGGTTGGTTAAATAAATAAATCAAGAAGCATATATAATTCATATGGTGAATCATATAACAATGTATGTAATATATTCCGTATCTATTACATATGAAAATAAGTAATTATATAATTCATATGGTGAATTATATAATAAGACAAACAATCAGATGAATAATTTGAAGTATATAATACTTTGCAAATATTGTTTAAGAAACGTGAGTAAATGATTAAACAAAATAATTCGACACGTTTTAGAAAATCACCACTTAAATAAATAAAAAGTTCTTAGCATAAAAGTAATCGTACGTTTTAAAGTTACAAACCATGTACACTATGTTTTTAAAGCTTTTACAAAGGTTATGATGTTAATTTCTAGTTGACAATTATAAAATTATAAAATAATACTTTATAATCTAGTATATTGTTTCCTTGACGGTTTGCTAAATAGTTATCCCATTTGTAAAAGTATAGTTCCCGTTTGTTTATCCGGTTATTGAAATATTACAAATTGACAATCTTAAAAATATATATATAAACGATGTTGAATAAATCAATACTTTTATTTAACCGTTTTAACCACCAATTAATCTAACCTTTATATTTTATAATATTTACGTTATATTCATTGTCGAGTTATAATAACCAAACGCGCCCTTGTTGTGAAAACTTAACCAAACGCACCCTAGATGGTTTACACAGCTAAACCAAACGCACCCGAATCACGGAACCACCAAACCAACGCACCCCTCTTGGTGCCTGCGAAACCACAAGCAGCCTAGCTGCCAACCCGCAACCAAACGCTCCCTTCATGCTTTCTGTTATACCAAACAGCCATTATGGTTGTTAACAACAACCAAACACACCCCATGGCTGTCCACATCAGCCAAACGCACCTAAATCCGTGTAAACCATATAAACAAACACACCCTTAGCTGTTATGTTAAGTCAAACGCACCCTCTATGGTGGCTGAGCAAGTCAAACGCACCCTGGTTGCAACTAAAAGAAACCACACGCACCCTTTCCTTGCTATTACCACCAAACCAACGCACCCTTATTTGTTATGGCAGGTGGGTCGTGGTGGTGGCGATGAAGGTGTTGATGACGATGATGATGACATGATGATGACGATGGAGTGATGATGATGCTGGCGGTGGTTGCGTCGGTGTGACGGTAGCAGTGTTGGTGTAGGTGGCTGTGGTGGCGTGGGGGTGATGGTATTATTGGCAGAGGTGGTGTGGTGGTGATGTTCATGATGTTAGGTGGCGGCTGTGGCATAGACGGAACGGGGGGTAATACGGCGCCGTGGAGGAGAGTGGGTGTGGGGATCGAATAGATCCGGTGATGAGGAGTGTTTTTGGAGTTGGCCGAAAAAGTTGCCGGAAAGGTTTCCGGCGACGGTGGTCGAATGGTGGCCGGCGGTGGCAGGAAATTATGGTGGGGTAGAGAGTTATAATTGTGTGTGTGTATACTTGAGAGATGGAAATGAAAAAATGAAAAAAAGTTTTATATTTATATAAAACTTTTGAAACTTATGTATATTATGTTTAATAGGTGAGGAGTTTATTGTGAAACTTTCTTTTTTAGTTTTGATAAAGAGTGTTGGGACTCGTTGGACGGACTCTAACGGATGATTCGAGTGCGAACTCGCGCCATTGTTTTTCAATCATTTTTCGGATACAATGAGTATTTTTTTGATAATATTTCATTAAATATTTTCAAACATTAAATATGAAAAAATATTGTTATTCGTCTTTGTGATACGGTTACGTATTCGTTCGATTAGAATGGATTTAAGCGCGAGTATTGAGTTATCACAACGCTTTTAATTAAAATGTATGGACTATTTTATTTAAACTTTTTTATTATATTATTACTGATAATTTAAAACAAATTTGATTATTTTTGTGTGTCCGGTTGTCGGTTTGTGTTTTTTCGTTTAAAGTTTGTCGGTGCTGTTTAGTCTTTTCGGCTCGTTTCCAGGTTTCGGCAAAAACTGAAAAGTCTGTCAGGAATTTCGGTTTTACATTCAAGTTGTTTTAGAAGTCAGTTAATGAAACGTGTATTTAGCTACTCGTTTTTTGATAAGTCAAACTTAGGATGAAACCTATATCTCCTCTTGTTTTCAAGTCAATATAATTTTAAAAATAATTTGTACATGGGTATGAAATAATAAAATATGATTTTTATTTAAAATATGTTTCGATAATTTGTCCGAGTTACGCGGAACTGTTTTTATGAGACAATAAAAGGTTAGAAGTCAAAAAAGTGAGTCGGACCTGAATCGTCAAAGTTTTAAAATAGTCTTTTTAAAATTTCAACATTGCGGATGTTACATAATAAGTGCAAATGTAAATTATTTACCGAACTCGATAGCGAATAATCAAACTGAAAAAGTTATAGGTAAAGGTTTAATTAGGAAAGGTGGATTATATTGTAATTGAACTACGAAAATAAACCGTGAAGACAAAATATGCCTTTTGCAACATTAGACGAAAATTTCACACTATGGCATTAGAGATTAAGGTCACTGCTAATATGCAACTCAAATTCAATCATTAGCGTCTAAAGAAATAGTTGTGAATCTACCTAAACTAATACGGACCAAATTTTTGTGACGCTTGCAAAGTTGGAAAGCAAGCTCACGTAGTCACTAAGGCCAAATAATATAGTTCAACAACTAGAATGCTTAGAACTACTTCACTGGATTTGTTTTGGCCTCCTCCTGCCCTATGAGCTATGGGGGAAATGTTTTACCTTAGTCAATTGCAGATGACTATTTCGATTACACTTCTGGACTAGATCTTAGCAAATATAATGAAGCCTTCGAAGAATTTTGAAAATATTTAGCAAAATGATCCAAAAACAAATTAGGATGTTCTATTGTATCATTAGAACGGACCATGATTGGAAATTTGATTAATGAAGATACATTTTGAAAATATTGTGATTTAAATGGATATCCTCACTAATTTTTCCGCTACTTGTACTCCACAATCATATGGGGTAGTTAGAACATAAAAAATCGCACCTTACAAGGAAATGAGTAGAAACATGGTTAAATGAAAAATCCATTCCTCAAAATTTTGGTGCAATTCTGGCAATGCGATCGATTACATCAACTTATATAATTAATTGAGTTTCTATTAGAACGTAGTGTTGGGAAAAAAAACTCCATACGAGTTAGTTAAGAGGAAGGAAACCAACCTTAATATTTTAGAGTTTCGGAAAGTAAATGGTTTATTCTTAATACAAAAGATTACTAACCAAAGTTCGACACAAAGTAGTAGATATTCGCAAAATAGTGAAGCTTAATTATAATTAACAAACAACAATGAAAGTAGAAGAGAATCATTAATTATAACTTTCGATGAGGACTCCTCGTCACATACCTAAAATGATCCCCACCTGGAAGATGCTGAATTAGTCGACGAAGAAGTATTGAGGTTAGTAAAACAAAAGCCTATAGGCAATGATCTTGAAGACATTTCATTAGAAAATAATCAAATAATAAACATTAAAGAATCTAAAGTCATCCCCTAGAAAATGTTATTTGCTAATGCAACAAAGAACTTAGGTCCCAAGCTCATGAAGGGAAAGCAATTTCTTTTTACTTTATTTGCAACAATAGAACCTAAAAATTGTAATGAGGCAATAAATGATGAAAAAATTGGGTAATGGGCCATGCAAGAGGAACTAAATCATTTTATAAAAAGATGATGTTTGGGAACTAGTCCCAAGATCCCATGGATATGACCATTATAGGAACAAAATGGGTATATAGAAATCAAATCGAGAAAATGGCGGTCTTAACAAGGAAACAAAAGCTAGGCTTGCGTCGACACCCCAAGGTTATAATCTACAAGAAGGAACTGATTATGATAAACATACTGCCACCATAGCTAGGTAGAAGGTCCAATAAGAATACTTTTAGCTTATGCTTGTGCACTAGATTTTAAGTTATACCAAATGGATGTGAAGAGTGCATTCCTTAACGGTGTTATCAATGAGGAGGTTTACGTGGCACAACCTCCGGGATTCATTGACTTCGCAAAACTGTTATGTCTATAACTTATGAAAAGCTCTTTTGGTCTAAAACAAAGCTCCAAAAGCTGGTACGAATCGACTAAAAGTCTTTCTATTAAAACATACTTATTGTGGGATATGGTAGATAACACTCTCTTTACTAAAAAGAAAGACTCCAACCTCATTATCGTCCAAATATATGTTGATGACATTATATTCGGATCAACTTGTCAAGAAATGTGTGATGACTTTGCAAAGATCATGCATGATGAGTTTGAAATGGTATGTATCGGGGGGGAACTAAACTTTTTCTTAGGATTAAATAAACAATTTAAATTGATGGAATATTTTCAATCAATCCAAAATATATAAGGAATTGCTTGAACGCAAATTTGAACTCTAGAAGACTCTAAGCCAATGAAAACCCCCATGTCTACGGAAACCAAACTCACAAGGGACGAAGAAGGTGAGTCCGTAGATAATACCAAATATAGAGGCATGATAGGTAGTTTATTATACTTAACGGCAAGTAGACCCGATATCATGTTTAGTGTTTGCCTTTGTGCACGCTTTCAAGAGGATCCCAAAACCTCTCACCTAGAAGCGGTTAAGCGTATATTCCGATACATTAAAGGCACTATGCATTTGGGATTATGGTAACCCGACATGAAAATTGTTTATGCGGAATTAGGATCATGCGCGGAGATTAAGTGATCGCGAATTGCGCATTTGGTGTTTGCAATGAATGGGATGCTGTTAACAAATCTTGTTTTCAAAGAAGTAACCGCTCTTGTTATCTCCACAACCGATGCGGGAATATGTTTAGTGCGGAAAGGCATGTCAACAATTCACTATGGATGAAACAAGCTCTCATGGACTATGGCATTTAGGTTAGACGCTCTCTATTCCAATAATGTGTTGATCAACAAAGGGGCTATAGACTTAAGTAAGAATCCCGTTCAACACTCACGAACTAAACACATAGAAATTCGCCACCACTTCCTTCGTGATAATGTTCAAAAAGGGAATATCTCGTTAGAAAATGGTCTCAATCGGAAGGACAAACATAGCCGATATTCAACTAATGCCACTTAAACGTGAACCATTTGGCTTAATGACGCTTTTAGGTCTAGGAATGATGGAACAAATTAACTAGTTTTCGAGCACTTAAAAATTATATGAACTATTGTTAAAATTTGAGAAATATTTTCTAATCAGGTGGCGGATCCCTTAATTCTATAGGGGCGACCACCTGATTTTAAAGGGGCCGGCCAGACTTTAAGGGGGCCACCCACTGAACATAATTTTTTTTTTTCTCTCTGTGTCTAGCTTTATTTTTGCAAAAATACAAAAAAAATGGGAAAAACCTATATGGAATCTTTTCACAATTCCGCTCCATCTATTGCATTCTCATTACACATAATCAATCACTTTATTTTCTAAAAGAAAGTCTTTCTCACAACTAGGATCACATGAAAATTAATTTTCACATATTGTTGAGATATGCTAAAAACATTTCTTTTTTATATGCATAATGCTTTCTTACTTATTGTCAAAAATATATAATAATATATATTTCTTGACAATCTTGGTTGAGCAAAATTAAATCAAGGAGCATTTGGATTTATGCTGTAGGAGATTTACGTGTCTTAGTGTCGAAATAATCACTACTCCACATTTGTTGCAT
This sequence comes from Tanacetum coccineum, assembly GCA_026074375.1. Lineage (NCBI taxonomy): Eukaryota > Viridiplantae > Streptophyta > Magnoliopsida > Asterales > Asteraceae > Tanacetum > Tanacetum coccineum. The sequence continues at coordinate 41,205 of BQNB010036596.1, read as the reverse complement.
TTAGGCACATACTAGTTTTTGCATATTTTTCACTGCTTTTTGCCTTCTTTTACCTAGTATCAGCTATCTTTACCCAGAATGCTTGAACAACATTTGGAATTCCCTAAACTTATCCAAATTCATTCCATTTTCAAACAAATCTCTTCCCATAAATTCCCTCCAAATGCATAACACCAATTCACCATCTCCTTCACTCATCATCAACAACCATACACATTCATGGCCTCCACTAGAGCTTCCATTTCCAAGGTCTCCAAGAGACCAAAAATCAACATCATTCCACCAAAACAATTGTTTGTGGATTTAACCCAAGATGACACAAAAACTCCATCACCCAAACTTCCAAATTCATCACCTAGTGCTCCTAATGCACCCTCCAAAACACCATCAACAAAAGACACTTCTTCATCTTCAATTGATTACATACCCAAATCACCAACATCATCAACATCACCCTCACCAAATGGTTACTTGAACCCATCAACATCTCCTCCTCCAAGAGTTTCTCCACCACCTCCAACTCAAGATAATGCATCAATGGACATCACTCTCACTCTTTCCCCAAATACCCCACTTGATGTCCAATTTGATACTCCATCACCTTCACCACCTATCATTGCACATCCTATCCCTTGGAATTTCCTTGAAGCACATGGTAACTCATGCCTTTGTTGTATCCACAACCGAACCCTCATTTTCGGGTTAAGTGATGAACTTCACTATATGTTTTCATATATTGAACACATGCTCTCACAACCACCAATCATCATCACACCACCTCCACCATCATCCCCAAACTAAACATGCTCTATGTTTAGTCTCTCAAATAATTGATCCTCTACCATTTTGCATGCAAGTCCTATGGAGCTTTACTAGTTATAGGACTTTTGTACTTTTAATTTCATGTATGTTAGCATGTTATTTTCCTTATGTATGCATGAGTGTGTTTCACACACTACTTTAATTTTAATGAATGATCATTGTTGGTTGTATGTCATATTTTTCTTCCTTGCTACATGTTAGAAATATTTGTATTGTTCTAACCCATTTTGTAGCCAAGAAACCATAGCTCGATTCCTTGGTGCCCTCGAACGAGGGGGAGCACACATCAAGGGGGAGCATTTATTCCGTCGATTTTACTAGCAATCCTCGACGATGCCTTTTTGATTCTACAAAAAGGGGGAGAAATGACATAAAACTCACTAAATACTTGTTTAAAAATAATTTTACATTTAATGAGTTTAAATTTTGTAATCATCAAAAAGGGGGAGATTGTTGATAAAATATAATGCCTAAAAACATTAATAATATTTTTTCACATCTTTACGTTTTGATAATCACAAAATATAAAAACGTTCAACGTAAAATTAAACGTAAACAAGTATTTAGTAGTAAATTCTCATTTCAACAATTACATCACTTAAAGGTATGAATAAATAAATGCTTAATGGATTTTATGATCAAAGGAAATTTTTATTCAACCTCAAACTTTTATAAAATGTTGTAAACATGTTTATAAACATACAAAACATTTTCTACATTTAAAAGAAATGTTTTATTCAAAATAAACATTTTGAAGTTCAAATTTTCGAACCTAAAACGGCTAGAAAAGGTCCAGTAAACACCTCCCCTGGTAGGACAAAAAAGAGGAACGTCTGAAAGGGGCGTCCCCTTAAATACATAGGCGGCCCCCTTAATTATAAGGGGGCCGGCACCCTATTTAAGGGGGCCGGCCATAGACTCTGCTCCTCCTTCTTGTCCTATAAATACTGGACTATTCCTCAACATTTTTCTTACCTTTTGCACTCATTCTTTCTGCTCAAAACAGCCCACTTATCCTCTCAAAAATCCTTTGATCATTTAATCATAAAGCTTTGTTTCCAAGTGATTCAAACTATATTTCTCAAGTGCAAGAGAAAAATACTTCCATCATCAAGTGAAGAAGTATTACACCTTAGTGTGCATAGCAATCTTGTTGCATTCATATCACATATTTGTAAATCAATTTTATATCTTGTAGTTATGTGTAGTAGTTAGATCTTGGTGATCTTTGTAAGTATAGTTAGATCGTTTTGATCTTACCAATTAGTGTTAGGTAGTTGTGATATAAGTAGTGTGGTGAAGTGAAGTCGTGAAGTTGGTTGTGAAGGATTGAAGAAGTTTGTGTAGTCGTGATCAAGGTGTGGAAGATAAGTTGTGAGTGCCGTTGTGAAGTAGTATGTGAAGTTGTGAACTATTCGTAAGATATGTTGTGATAGATTGAATTCTAGCTAAATTAGAACTCGACATTTATCTAGTGTCTAAATTGATATAGCAATCGTGTGTGGTACGGTTTTCCTCCGCCATAAGGGAGGGCTTGTTGACATAGTGAAGAAAAACTCTCGAGTTTGGGCTCGGTAGTGGAGTTAGGCCGGAAGAAGAGCTTCGTACCGAACCACTATAAAATCCTTGTGTTGTGTTTGATCTTTCCAACTCTTATCTTTTATTTACTTCTACATATTTACATTGTTCATATTGTGCAAGTATTGAATTCACAAAAAGTCGAATCTAAGTTTTTATAAACAAATTTTAAATATTAAATTAAAAAGTGGTAAACTATTCAACCCCCCCCCCTTCTAGTTTTCCACATCAACTGCTTCTTCAGTATGTCAAAGTGATGAAGTTTTGAATTGATGAAGAAATACGAACATAAAGTCAAGCTTTCAAGATTGCAACAAGTATGAGCATGTGGAGCCGAAAGTCATAAGCACACAAATGGCAAAAGAATCCAAGATGATGTATTAATATATTAAATTATGCTGATGATCACAAGAAAGCCTCAAGAACACATACAATGACAATCTTAAAGAACAAGCTCAAGCACAAGTCAAAAGATCACTACAATAAAGACAAGAGCAAAAGACAACTATTCAAAAAAAGGAATCAATATCAAGACAAGTAGCTTCCAAACGATTAATGAATCAAGGTCACAAGGAGAGATATCTATGTTCACCTCCCCTTAGGGGGAGAATGTTAGAAATACAGAAAGTTGTTTGATCATTTATTGATATCTCAACCGATCGTCCTTAGGGGGAGATTGTTAGGAATTCAGTTTTTAGTAAAGTGATGATCTATTATCGATCTCACGAGCCATATGTAATATATACAATATTTTGTATTTATATAGTAAGCTAAACGGGCCAAAGCATAGAAAGCCCATGGCAAGCCCATGGAAAGCCCGTTTACACTTTGTATAAAATCCCTCTCCACACATGGAGAGGGTGTTGGTTGAATTATTTTACACACAACTCTTTAAGAGTGTTTTCTCCCATCCAACTCGTCCTCGCTAGCTTTCTCTCTCTATAACAATGTTTGTGTAAAAAAAAATAATAAACTACATGGAATTAAAATAGTATCAAAACTCATGTGATTTTACTACCATCACAATTAATGGTGAATCCGAAGAACGAAGAACTAACGAAGGAATTATCCAGAATTATTATGATCGTGAAGATGGTGAAACTACACCGAGATTTGAATATTTGATAGCAAAAAAATGAGAAAAAATAAAGAAAGAAAGTTTGAAGATAATCATTTCGTAATTACCAAAGGAATTACACGAAGGATCGATTATTCGTTGATACGTCTAAAAAATCAACGATGTAGAGTATTGTACAAAGTGGAAGATATCGCCACTTGCCTTGTAGAGTATGTAAAGTTTTGGGATGATTGAGTTGACCGTTACGGGAACGCCAACTTAGGTTGTTGTTTTTGATCAATTGATCAAGACATTCTAAATATTTGTATCTTTATCATCGGTAACGGTAGCAACATGCACTTTAGGCTTAATCTATTTGTTTCTTGATTTTTATTGTAAACAACATTAACTTCCCTCATTCACCTATGACTAGCTCCTGGTTTTATGTGAATGAGGACTTGTTCGAGCGTGCATGTCTATTCTGTCGTTACAGGCCATGTATGATGTCTTATCTTCCTCTTGGTTTACGACTTTTAGTGAAAGTAATAGGAAAGTTCCTACCCTAAATTCATTTCTCATCCAAACCGTTATGTTAAATTTGAATGAGGATGAGTTATCGAAACCACAACAGTGTCTATTCTTTCCGTTACGGCCTAAGTATGTGTGCATTCAGGCTGCCTTATTGGAGTTGGTACTACTGGTGAAAGATTGTAGAATGGATCAACCGAAAGCCTTTCCATAACCATAATTACCTTTATAAACTTTTTACTCCTTGGCTTTATAGGTGGAGATGTAGTATCCTTGCCAAGCTTATTAGAATACTCGTCACGACCGCGCCATGAGAGCGAATAGTTACATGTAACCACATAGATTATTGAGTGATTTGAGTGTTTTCATCTTCCTATTTCGTGAGGTGTTTGGTTGTGTACTTGTAATAGATCAAATAAATGCTTTAAAAACGGAAAATAAAACCTTAGGATAACAAATTTTATAAAACTTCTAAAGGCTACTTGAGGACAAGTAGGATTACAAGTGGGGAAGATTTTTGTTACATCCAACCTAACGTCTAATTTATACATCATTTATCCCATGTATATAACCCATTTTGTGTAATTATTGCAAAGAATTGTTACTTAATCGTTTATATTTGTTATTTTGCAGTAATTATCAAATATTTGGCAAAAGATTGGAAGAAAATGACGTTTTTTGAATCCCCCCAGCATAAACGAAGAGTTTGAGAAATCGAACTAATTCAGACATCTATACACGTATCTAATGAATTTGAAGAACTCAAGACCATTGCCTGACTTTGAAAAATACGCCGTACCCACGTCAACAGATGCGCCGTATATGATACTTTGGTCAAAAACCATAAGAAGCACATTTTTAGCCAATTCTCTGTACCCAAAAAGCCAATACGCCGTACCCAAGGGACCACCCAAGGACAGCCGTAACCCAAAGAGCCAACGTAACACGCCGTACCCAAGGACCCAATACACCGTACCCAAAGAGTCAATACGCCTTATACCCATAAGCCCGAAACGTGCCCTTATCGAGGTAGAGGTCCGATACGCCATATACAGGAGGTCTGATACGCCGTAACCATACCACCCAAGGAAAATATTCTGGGAATATTTTATTCTTGAGCCCATATCCAAGAAACCACGATACGCGCTGTATTGAGTTCCAGATTACGCGTATCAGACCCAATTTCAGAGTCTATAATACCAAAACTAAATACATATTAGATATGCTTTTTAACCACCAAGTCCGAATTCCAAAGATCAATGAAGTCCAAGAAGGTCCTGAAAAGTGTTCCGATAGATGGGAAAACTCTTGTAATCTCTACACTCCACTAAACGCGTTCGGTTAGCAATATGTTTAATTGTTTCATACTATTATTTCTGAAAATAATAACAATGACTATCGGAAATACCTTAGTGTATTAGCCATGATTATGATAATATAATGTTTTGATTGTCTTTATATCTACTTGTTCCTTATTCATTAGTAAGTTGCTTATTGTATCACATCATACCGTTTATGTGCTGTAATTATGTGTTTTTCCATCATTCAACTGGACTAGTCCCTACATATTTAATTCTTTACCACTTATTGGTGTTGTTATGGGGTAAGGCTAAGAGTCCCGATATGAACATAAACGGGCTTATTCAAATAGCTAGAATAATAGGAATCACCAATAGGAAAGCCCTGTTATTGAACTAAGGTCTAAGTGGTTTATGTAGACTAAGCGGTGACTAGGATTACAACATAACGTCCTGTATCCATAGGTAGTTTATCAAAACGATATTGACACCTTTGAAAAGTTTCAAAGCTCATAAAGAAACATCAAGGTTTTATAAGTCAAAATGGACAAATGAGAAGAGTTTTAAGTCTTCGTTGGTTCCAAGAAAGTTATTTTAAAATGAAACATCGGGTTTTAAATCTTCTTGGAACTCAACTTCTATGTATCAAATCGACGCAACTTACATTTGGATTTTAATATTTGGTAAACCCGTAAGTAACATGCTTAAGTGGGTACCAACAGTTTTTGTTGTCTAGTTTGATGTCATAATGCTTGTTGGCTACTTTAGGTCAACATCGGGCTACATTTAAGTTATAATGGTTGTTGATTACTTCAAATCAACAACTGCACTTCATTTGATGGATTGTAATCATTTCAGATTACAACCCAAGCCAACATTTTAAGATGCTTGTGTACATCTCGGTGCACAACCTGTGCTTTAAAGAAAAGAAAGTGTACGCTTCAGTGCATTTATCTTTGATAAAAGAAGAGAAGTCTTCTTTGACTTGAGTCATTGGTACATAGTTATTACAATCTTAAAAAAATTCTAAAAAGTCAATGATCTCAAGTTGATGAGTTACAATCAATTCGAATTTTAAAAAATGTGGTACTTACATGATAAAATCTATTTTTCAAAAGGTATTCAAATCGATGTAATCTTTGTTTTAAGTGAAAGAGCTTAAAAGTGAAAAGTGTCTAAAAAAAGGATTCAAAAGTGCAAAGTAGAACTCCCTCATAAAGGTTTTAACGAAGATACGATATTTTTCGAGGGAGAGTGTCCGTCTAATATTTTGTTGAGAAAAAAGTTTTTCAAAAGATAAGGAAATGGAAAATTGTTTACATTTCACCTTCACATATCCGTATTTTTGCGCTTTTAGCTTTATGTTAAAATGTTTCTCGGTATATATTAAGGGGGACTGAATTTAAAATGATTGAAAAACTTTCAAAGATCAAAAAAATTTCTTCTTCATATGTTGTTAGTAAGAATGACGAAAAATAGAAAGAGAGATTTGTAAAGAAAAATAGAGCGAGAGAATTGAGAAATCGTATACTTGAAAAAATGAAAGTATATGTCATGTGCTTCAAAAGCAAGAACATCACATAAAAAGAAAAAGAGAAAAGTATTTAAGAAAAGAAATTCCACCGCATAAAAATACAAACAGAGTGCTTGTTCTAAATTCTCTTGATACTATCGAAATGTCATAATACATCATAGTTATCACAAACATTCTTTCTAACGGAATTATCTTGGCGTATGTTGATTGAGTTGCACGCTGTGATTTAGTTACTCTCAAATACTTCTATGATCTTCCAGAACCGGAATTGATCTACCCTGGATTCTCCTTCTAATTTTGGAAAGTTAGGTCTAGGTGATGGCGTTTGATATGAAAATCAATATGTTCTGAATGCCAAAAGGACTTAAGAGATAAAGCTTTGAATGAAAAAGAATGAACAAAAAATGATAAAGATGTCAAAAGTGACAAGAATATGATGAAGAATAGAATGATAAGAAATGAAAGGTTAGATTTGAAAAGTGAGAGGCTTATAAGAATAGACGAATGGGTGTTTCTCTTAAGCTAGGATATAAACTGGGTCAATACATATCTTTCAAATTTCATTCGTTGATTTTTAGTAATGAAGTAGACATCATGGACCCGCTGATGCAAATGCACAACCCCTCTTAGTCACTCAAGTACTTCTTAAAAAGTATTTGTTTCATTCTCACTGAGATTAACGGATAATCTATTGACTTCTCATTCCGAGAATATTGGTATTAAATAAAGGACATTCTGCTCCATTCCTTGCTTACTAAAGTGCACAAAAGTCTAGAGCTAAATTGATATTCATTGAAATATCTTTAGGACATAAAAGTACATTTGTATTAAACATCAACAATACAAAAAGGTACAATGATATATGTCTTTGTGACATTGCATGTCTTTGTGACAATGCCGGAACATTCGAGAGTGATACTATAAAATAGTATTCACAGTGATTGAATGGAAATCCTACCAGTGCTAAGATCATGCCAACGCTGAATTTAGGTCAATAATTTAAAAATGATTGATTAATGATTTAAATAAGTATTATCTAGTAATCTATGTGATCTAGGTGTTATGTGTTTCTTTGAAAAAAAAATCAAAAACACAAAACAACATTTCTTTGATTTTATCATTGGATATGCTTTTTACCCTAAGTTCACGAGATCAATGCTTCTTTGGATTTTATGGTCATATTTCCGCATCCTTATCATCGAGATATTGATTTGATCATATTTTTCAAACAACATTTTTTGGAACTTTTTCAAAGCATGATCTTGTGATACATGGACTACATGGTTGATGTGGAAGATTGTTCTTACTTTGATACTATTTCTTCATTCATCTTCTACAACATTACACAACAACATCTCTACCTTTCACAAGCATGTCATCTTCAACGATTCTTATAACGACAAAAGTTACCTTTCAACCTTCAAGGGAATAAAAGCGATCAAGTTTGTTGGTTTGAGGGAGCTTATGGGTTATTTTGGAGGAGTATGTTTGATAATAAAGGGAGATTGTTTGATTCTTAAAGAGAAACATTATGATTTCAACTACAATTTCATGGAATTCAAATGATATTCTTCACCCGGATCTTATTTTGGAGCTTATATGGTCATGATACTCATGATGAATCATAATCATCATGAGGGGAAGAAGATATAAGCTTCGAATTTGCCAAATATAAGGGAGAAAATATATAAGTATTTTTGGGGAGAAAATATAAGGTCAATCCAAGAATATAGAGGGGAAGAAGATATAAGCAAAAGGAGAAAATATGGGACAAATCAAGATAATTGGTAAAAGAAATTGAAGATTAAGGAAATCATTGAGTTAAAAGTAGTTATGATCGAGAAGATAAGTTTTATCTTCATGATTAGTAAGGATTAAAAGAAATGAGAGAAACAAAAACAAAATGAGAAAGTATATAAATAATTGGTGAGGATTTAAAGAAAAGAGAGAAAGCAGAAACAGAATGAGAAAATTTTGTTATAATCTTTTCTTATTGATTTGTTTAGAGGTTACATCATTCAGTGTTTAGAATGAGTTGTAGTGCTTCATCAAACTTAAAGATAATTAAGATACCCAGTTCAACATTTGCATGAGATTACCTCAATAATGTCATCATCATCTTTAACAACAAATCATCTAAGAAAATGTCTTCACAATCAACGTCACAACTTCAACTTTCAAGAGATAGATATGTGATCGAGGGGGAGCTAGAAGTGTATAAAGATTCAAGGATAAAGTCAAGTGTTGAAGTCTTCTACAAGGAATGCTCAATCAATATCATCTTATTCAAGATCTTTCGTCAGCAATATTATATGATTGAAATCTACCTTCAAAATTAATATTCATCAAGATTTAAAGATAAAGATTTCATACAAGCTTTTAAAGATTCAAGTTGCAATTGAAGATCATGTTAGGCCCATTCAGTGCCTAATGATCTTTCACTTAGGATTTGAATACAAAATATCCTAAGTGTTAATAACCTTTAACATTTCAAGGTCACTGAGTGAACAGTCACTCAGTGAGTTACCTTCAGGATGCTCAGCCTAAGTCTATAAGAAAGACTCTAGCATTTAGTGAGGCGGTACTCAGTGAATGAAGCCTGAGCCAAAGAAGAAGGTGATGGGTTCAGTGAGTTGTGGCAATAGACTCACTGAACAAACATACGATCTCCAACAACTAAAGAGCCTGAAGACAAGAGACTGAAGAATAGGTGGGATAGTTTGAAATGGATAAGTCCAAGCTCTTATCCACCTGAAGTCAAACTATCCTGAATAGGGTATGAAGACAAGGTCAGTGTCAGCACTGACCTTAGAAAATATGTTTGTCCCATACTTAGAATATAAATGTAATAGAGACAAAGGTGTACAATATGTACTAGACTATTAGCATTGGGACACGCAGTTATCACCCATGTGGGTATGCCCCTACCTAAGTAGTATAAATAGAAATCGTCTTGTAAAGGAGTAGGTTAAGTTTGTGCATTTAAAGTCGTATCTTTCACAAACACCTACTCCTCTAAATCTACTAAGTCCCTGAGTGAGCTCAGTTGGTTAGCATAGTAGTCAGCTTTGCATAACACTTTAGGTTTATGCAAAGTTGTTAGTGAGGAGATCACACACACACATACATTGTCATTCAATCCCCATTGTAGTTCCGCATAAAATAGGGTATAATTCTTAATAAATATAAGAGTTAAACGTTGAAAATTAGTTTTGTGTTCATTACTGTTTTATACATATATCTTGTCTAAACTGATTTTCATTCACAATACTTAAAGCCATGAGTTAGTTTATCTTGACTTCTATAGTTTTGGTCACTAACTCAAAGGGAACAACAAGTGGTATCAGAGCAAAAGGTTTATAAAACTCTTTTAAATCTGCTTTGAGTTTTAAAACCTAGATCCTAAAATGGCTGTTATAAGTAATGTACCCCAGCTAGTAGACAAAAAAGGAGGCAGCTACTCTACTGTTGCTCCTCGTCTAGAGCCTAGAAAATTTAACAAATGAAAAAAGCGTATGCTTTGCTATTTAACAGGAATGAAACCCTACTACATTCAATGTATTAAGGATGGTCCTTTCAAACCGAAAATGGCTGAAGGTGCTGATAAACCTGAGTCCCAATGGACCCCTGATAAGAGAAGGGTGGTCAATCAAGACCAACATCTTAAAAGCATTATTATATCATGTCTACTAGATGATATAATTGAGTCAGTCATTAGCTGTGAGACAGCTAAAGATACATAGACTGACTTGGTTCACAGCTTTGAAGGTCCCTCTAATACTAAGGAAAACAGGATCATGGATCTGAAACTTGAGTATCAAACTTTTAGAGTTAAAACCTCTAAGAGTCTCTCACAAACCTACACCCGTTATAAAACCCTGCTCAATGAGCTTGCCAATGATGGTGTAACATTATCTAAGCACGAAATCAATATTGGTTTTGTGAACAGTCTCCCTGAGAAGTGGCTAAGCTTCTCTCAGGGACTTAGAAATGCAAACCATACTCAGACCATTAACCTTGCTGATATCTATGAAAGGTTTTTCTATGAAGACAACCTTATCTCAAGGAGATACTCAGATACAAAAAGGCCCTAATTACTACTCCCTCAGACTCTCCCATTTCATCTGCCTTCTTTTCTAACAACATTGTGCAGGATTTTCAAGAAAATTATGATGATGAGGCTGATGAAAGAACTAGTGAGGAGTACCTCAGAGATCTTGATTTAGAATTTCATGAAAGGGACATGTTGGCAATTTCAAAATGCTTTATAAAAAGAAAAACAATTTCTCTATTCAAAAAGCAAATGAGTACACTGAATGTTATAAATGTGGCAAAAAAGGTTATTTTGCAAAAGATTACTTTTCTAAAACATCTGAACCATCTTATAAGTCTCTTATGTCTAATTCATCCTCAGTGTCAAGAGGTTTTCAACCTAAGTTTACACTAAAGTATATTCAGTCTACCCAACATGCTTAAAGAAATCAAGGTGAACCAAAAGTCCAAAAGGACTACAAGGCTGAATACAAGAAGATGAAAGCTAAAGTGGCACTCCTTGAGGCTAGTCCTCCTACTTCTCAGTCCTCAAAACCCTTTCAGTCAAAGAACAAAGGCTTAGGTGCTAAAATGTTCAATTACGGTGAGGAAGAAGTATTTGACGATGAAGAGGAGACAAGGGTTCAAGTTCTAATGGCTCTGGCTGATGATGAACTCTCTGTAGGAAAGAATAATGCACGTAATGGTCAATGGATAGACATCACCATGAGAAAGGTAAATATTCTTGTCTCTATAAATGAGGACTCAGATTGGCAAAGTTATCTGAAATACATCAACATTAACTTAAAGTATGTTGAAGAGCAGAGATTAAACTTATTATCTAAATATAACAAAATTGTTTTAAATTAAACAAGTGTAGCGGTGATTTACTTGCCTTAAAACAAGCAAAGCTTAAGGTAGACACTTTTTAAATTCAAAACATTGAACTCACAAAGTTAAATCATGCTCTTTAAGATCAACTTAAAAAAGAAAGAAATGTCAATGAAAAATGGCTAAACAGTTCAAATAAGGTTAGTCAATGCATTAGTAAGCAAATACCAAACCAAAAGAAGAAAATTCTTAGTGGTGAACAACTCACTGAATCATCATCCAAAAATGATGCTAAAGACAATCCTTTTGTTCCCGCCTCCCTGGATTATGACCATGAAATGGTCCCAAAATCCAAAGACTAGGTTGAGAGACTAAACCCTGACAGCAAACTTCCAAACTTCAACACTGGAAGAATTCTAGTCCCTAAAAGTGAATCTGTCAATGAGTGTCTTAAACTCACTGAGGTATCCTCTAACCCTGAGTCTTTAAAAGAGTCAGGCTCATAACCTCAAACTCCTCTACCTCCACTGAAAAATCTTCAGGGATCTTCTCCAAGCTCTGAGCTAATGACCTTGACCTACAAGGTTCACTCTCCAAGGGAGAGATCTGGTCTGGGAACAATGAAACATACAAAGCCTGAAACTCAAGAATCTCCTAACAAGAATATTTCAGGACCTGTCGCTATTTCTAACCTTAACCAGTCACTTCTTCAGTCCTTACTGAAGTCAAAACAGATGACCAATAGTCTAAAATAAATGAGCTAACAAAACTGGTCTCAATGTTAATGTGTAACAACTGGCAATTTTCGCTATTTTAAATGGCTATTTTACCCGTGGACTTTTCGGGTCCGATTTGATCTTTTGAACCTTGACCTTTTAGTGTCACGTAAAAACAATTACCGCGTAACCGGTAAAATTTTCGGAACAATTTTTAATAATAAATCATATTTATTATTACACATCTCTCATGAGCTAATTTATTTTTAATTTATTTGACTTGAAAACGAGAAGACATGTGTTATTTTTAAGGTGACTTATCAAAAACGACTCGCTAAACCACGTTTTCACAACTCGGACTCTAAAGCAATTTAATGTAAAACGACATTCCTGACAACTTTTCAGTTTTGCCTGAGACCCGAAAACAGTCAGAAAGTGACTGAAATGCCTTCGCAAGATTTAGAAACGAGAAAATAATTAAATTATATTTAATTAACACTTGTTATTAAATAAAAATACTTAATAAAGTAGTCATCATTTTATTCGAAAACGTTTGTTGATAACGCGAATATACGGGTTAAAATTTTACTTTTATTTTTACTATCGGACAAGACATAACCGGATTTCCAAATAAATAACAAATATTTTTATAAAAGTTATAAAAATATTTATGAAATACTATCGAATGAATACTCATTTTTGTAGGAAAAATGATTTAGAAAACAATGACGCAAATTTTGTGACTCGAATCATCCGTTGAGTCGCTCAAATGAGCCCCGAACTACCATTTTACAAAATAATACTCAAAAGTTACACCTTTAGTCCTTGTGGTAATATTTACATAAAGCACCCCACATTATTTGACACTTGTCATTTACTTTTAAAGTTTTAATATAAATAAAAATTTTATAAAAACTTTCATTTCATTTTGTTTATATCACACACACATGTCCATCCTCTCTCTCTCAATTTCCGGCCGCCGCCGCCGGAAAACTTTTTCGGCGAGTTTTCCGGCGAACCACAAAAATAATACAAAAAGATAGATCGAGCCCCGATCTACCCGATCTACTACACCACGCGCCCTCTCCACCACCCACCGCCACCACTGCTACCACGACGACAACAACATCATCGTCATCTCCATCACAACGCCGCTGCCATCCCCACCGCTGTCACGAACCACCTACAAGGGTGCATTCGGTTTATCAGGTTCTGCCAAAAGGGTGTTTGCTTCGGGTATAAAGCACCACGAGAGGGTGTCGTTAGTTGGCTGTGTGGCAGCTGAATAGGGTGCGTGTGGTTTTGACAGCCACTCAAATAGGATGTTTTGGTTTCGTGTTTATCACCAGGAAGGGTGTATTTGGTTTCATATCACCACAAGAGGGTGCGTTAGGTGTTGTAAAACCCCACAAGGGGTGTTTGTTTGTTCCGTGGCAGGAAAGCCAAAAAAGGGGTGTTCGGGTTGGGTTAAAATCACCAACAAAGGGTGCGTTTGTTCGGGTCAGCCACCCAATTAGGGTGCGTTTGGCAGTGACAGCCCACAAGGGTTGCGTTTGGTATTAAGGACGAGCAAAGGGGTGTGTTTGGTTTAACGAAACAACACGAAGGGTGCGTTTGGTTTTAATAAAACAGCCACAAGGGCGTTAGGATCTGGGTTTATGCAATAAGGGGGCGTTTGGCTGTGTAAATGAAATAAAGGGGTGTTTGGTTGGCTGTGTGACAGCTACTATGTGTATTTGGTCTAACAGTATAACCAAATGGGTGCGTTTGAGTTAAGAGAAAGATCATAAGGGTGCAGTTGGTTTGGCAGAATAACTAAACGGGTGTGTTTGGTTGAGTAGGAAATGTACAAGGGCGTGTTTGGGTGAGCAGGAAATGTACAAGGGCGTGCTTGGGTGAGCGAAAACAACCTTTAGGGTGTGTCTTGATTTATATAAATCGAATAATAAATATATCATAAGATTTTATAAATATAAAACCGGATTAAATGGTGGTTAATGGTTAAATAAATGTGTCATATATTATTTAGTCTCGCCTAATTATATATATTGATCACACGAGTAGATTGCAACACGGATTGATTGAAAAAGGATTAAATTATATAATTTAAAGATTGTTAAATTGTAACATTTCAATAACCGGATAAACAAACGGAAACTATACTTTTACAAATGGGATAACTATTTTAGCAAACCGTCAAGGAAACAATATAATAGATTATAAAATATTATTTTATATTTTATAATTGTCAACTAGAAATTAGCATCATAACCTTTGTAAAAGCTTTAAAAACATAGTGTGCCTGATTTGTAACTTTAAAACGTACGATTACTTTTATGCTAAGAACTTTTTATTTATTTAAGTGGTGATTTTCTAAAACGTGTCGAATTATTTCGTTTAATCATTTACTCACATTTCTTAAACAATATTTGCAAAGTATTATATACTTCAAATTATTCATCTGATTGTTTGTCTTATTATATAATTCACCATGTGAATTATATAATTACTTATTTTTCATATGTAATAGATACGGAATATGTTACATACATTGCTATACGATTCACACTATGAATTATTTATGCTTCTTGATTTATTTATTTAACCAACCACCAAACTATTACAACTTTAAATCTAAATCTTTAATCAACGTGTCGCGTTGATGTACTCATTCATCGGAAAACCCAAGTACATTACCCTAGGCTAGTAGGATATAACCGTTAAGATAAACCGCAACTTCTTGGTCGAGCCGTTCTAGTTTCCGTTCTGTCTGGCGCTTAATATGCGCATTCCCGCCAATCGTTCTTCATCATCGATGTGAGTTTATAGCCCCCCTTTCACTTGTTTTACAATTATTTTATAAATCTCGGGGGAGAATACATGCTCATTACAACTTGTTTATATACTCATACTCATTTCCAACTCGGTTACTTGATTTATATCATGCTCTTTTTCTACTTATGGATTTAAGTATTTAAAGCTATTTATAAATACAATGGTTATCTTTTTATTGGACACAAGTATTTCTGGTTATCATCTCATGTTTACGTGTTGCCTAAGTAGCGATTAGACCACTCAATGCCCGAAACTATCATGAACTGTTAATTACGGATTGTAAGCGTGAATGTTATAAATATATCTATTGGGACTAATTATCCCTATTTGGGTGAGTAGCGCTCATTGTGCCAGTGTACCGGACAACGGATATATATCATGTCAATTTCATTTGGTGTCTTGGTCAGACACCGGTAGGACAGAAATACATTTGGCATATTATATGCTATATAAATTAGCTTCAGTGTCATGAGCTAACCGAGTTAACGAATGATAGCAAAAACTAAACGATTACTAAAGTATATGGAATTACACGTTGTCTCCTATGGAATTGATAGCGTTGCTCGACCTCTTCTGCTCTTTTTCTCCTCTGAAAATCGACTTTTATGGTTTAGGTATCGAGAATATGATTTACCACACTTAAAACTCATTTTGGAGTTTTCTATTTATACTGTATGGAAGTCGGTTCGATACGGTGTATCTAATGGGTTGGATACGACGTATTGAGGGTTTCTTGGAGTAGGGACCACGCTTGAAATCTTTCAGAATCTTCACATACTATATCTTCAATACGGCGTATTGGTCTTCTCTGGATACGGCGTATTGAGCTTGTTTCCTTCGTGGTCTTTGGTAAGTGCAGGCACGGATACACCGTATCTTCCTTGATGGATACAACGTATTGGTAGTCAGAATCATTAATCTTCAAAATATCTTCGTTTAAGCTCCAGAATGCGCGCCTTTTGCTAATATTCACCAAGTCATCCACAATTACTACATTTCTTAAATAACAATTCTTTGCAATAACTATAGAAAATGGGTTAATAATATGGGATAAATGATGCTATAAAATAGACGTTATTTGATGTCATCAATTTTACAAGGGATTTTGATACAAAAAGGTATAGAGTATTTAATATTATCAATAACTGACAAACAAAAAATATTAACTTTACTATTTAAGAATTTACTAGTTTATTTGTAACATATATACTTTAACTTGTATTTGTTTGGACATGGTATCCTTCCAGCAATCAAATATGTATACCTCAACGTAGAACATATGTTTTATTTGAGGCATATACATGAGAACATGAAGCAGGGTTAGAATAGAATTTTTTTAAGGATTATTTATGGAAATATGCATTAACTACAACTGTTGCATTTGAGAAAGCTATGGATGAGTTCAATAGCTTTAATTCCAGAGCACATTCTTGGTTGTGTAAAATACCACTAGAGCATTAAAGTATGGATCATTTCTTAGGTAAAAAAATTTTTTGTCAATTTTTGTTATTCATGATATGCATTTCTGTTAGTTGGTATGTTCAAATATTCTAAGTATTTTTTGGAACCATTTGTTTAATAGGTAGAGCTCATACAGATATATATTGTGAAACAATATCTGTGAAGTGTTTAATGTTAAAATAGTGGGTGGTAGGGATAAACCAATCATAACCTTACTAAGATACATAAGGGAGTATTGTATGCAAAGAACTCTAAATGTACAAGCAGTTATTGACAGGTGTGATGGACCATTGACACCTACTATAGCTAGAATTCTAGACTCCATAAAAAAGGAAGCAACTTATATGACAATTTAGTGGAATGATGGGATTAAGCACCAACTTTAAGGGACTTAGGGTGACCAATGTGGTAGATGTTAGGAATAGAGTTTGTACATGTAGGAAATAGGAAATCAGTGGGATCCCTTGCAAGCATGTCATAGCTACAAATAGGAATATCTTCTTTAATGGTTAAGTTGTTGGACCACCATGAGAATGGGTTCATTCTTGTTATTGGTTGTCGACATAGAAAGAGGTTTATTCACATGAGGCGGAACCAATCAATGGCAACAGCTTTTAGGTCAAATCCACTTATCCTACTACTCTTTTACCACCACATTATAACGTGCGTATTGGGAGGCCTAAAAAGAAAAGAAGGAAGTATATGTTTGAAACATAACACATGGTCATGTAAGACACAATAAAATTACTTGCAAAGAAAAAGGACAATCTTCCGGGACAGGTAAACTTCTATATAGTTGAAATAATTTCAATGTGAGTTTATATTTATATTTTAACACTAATACACTTTCAGAAGCAAACAAGAGTTGGTGTATTTTGTAATGAGGCGGCGAGTTGCAACAGATAAGTTTTACAATCATCTTAGGCAAAGTACCTAACCATTGTAGTATAGTATAGGCAACACTCGAGGGGGTGATCGTTCTCTAAGGAAATAGTGAGGTAGGCTCAAAATGTATGTCACTAAGGTCTAAGGGTCAAGGGAAGATTATTTTGTATTCTTATGTTTACTAGAAAGAAATTAAATCAATATGTTTGAGAGATGGGTTTTAACTAATCTAAACTAATCCTAATTGTGCATAAATGTAAAAGTGGTGGGAACTCGTTTAGGTAAATAAACGTGTTAACTTAGGATACACTACTCCCTGGTCACACTATCTAATCTACCGTGTTGTCACTCCATTGATAGTGTAATGTGAAGTATTCCCTAATCCGATTGCAGGTTGGTAAGCCCGCGTCTATGCAAGTGCCTAAGTAGGCTACGCCTATCAGATGTCTACCTACCCAATAGTTAAATTACACACAATAAATACTCACCTAGTTAACTACCTAAGACGTAGGATTCGTTAACTAGTTACATTTTAGTTCACATCTAGCTAAGGTACGGTCTATAACTAGTTTTCAACTACTTAACGTGCGCACCACTAGCAAGAAACAATTGATCAAATATAATAACTAGGTTTCATGAAATCCTAAGCAACATATTGAATTTAGCCTACATGTTAATAATAGAAAAGAAAACAACTAATTAGACAATAAGAATATTCATATTGAATGATTAATGATATTGAAACTTAGCTTAATGTTACACGTGAGTATATGGTGTTCCAAAGACATAAAAAATTCCTAAAAATCGTCTAAGGTTTAGCTCCCAATGACTCTCCAAATTTCCACACGGAATAATGAAAACAGTGCGATATATATAGATATCTATATATATTATATAGTATATTTATATATATATTATATATTAATTTCTGGTATACGGTAAATGTATTACAGTATACATGTATACATATATACGTATACATGTATACATATATACATATATACATATATATGTATATATGTATACATGTATACATATATATATACATATACATGTATATATATATACATGTATATATATATGTATACATGTATACATATATATACATATACATATATATATATATATATACTATATAATGTTGTATTTTATATGACTTAAAATGGTATAGATATAACTATACTATGGTGTGTGTGTGTGGTATTTTATATTATATATAGGGGGGACTTTCTTTTCTGAACCCATTCCTTAGTGCGATAGAACTGAAGAACACCAAAAACATACATGCAGCCTTTTAACAATCAAGAAAAAATGAATGGAAAATCATCATAATCGTAAGAATCCACTATGTATTTCACTCAGTATCATACATGAACTGCTTCTCTTCTTTCACAAAAAACCTTACACACGGGCCACACTATTATTGTTGCACGCCTTATAAGAACTTACATAGGCACACCTTCAAACAAAAATTTGGTATTCCAATATTTCTTATCTAATTCTCTTAGAACAAACTATGTTTTTTTAATACATATATGTTGTATTTAGTACATATGTGCATAAAATAAATTATTGAAGGCGTTTGCATGCTTGTTTTTGGGTGGTTCTGTCAATTCTCGCACTATAATATGTTCTGAAAAGATAATGTCTCACTATATATATAGATATATAATATATATAATGTAGTATCCATATACACTGTATACATATACATGTATACATATATATATATGTTATATATATGTATATATATTTTTATATATTGGTGTGTGTATAATATCTATATATATATATTATAATCGGAATCGCATGAGATGTTTTTATTTAAGAAGATGAGAAGGTTTCAAAAATGATAGATTTGTAACTTTGATTCAAGTTTTTTCACGCGTAAAACTCATTTTTAATGTGATTATAATCCAAAATGTGTAAAAAATTTGAATCACGTGTGCAAAAAAAATCTCGCGATTTGTGATATAAGTATAATACTGAAATCTTCTATACAAATTTATGATCATTACCATAACTAGATGTTAGCATGATTTTATGATCAAATTTGTATTATAGTTTCGATTCACTATTAAATGATGTTTACTTGTGAATCAAGTCAAAAAATATGAATCAATTTACTTAAACGAAGATTTCTCAATCTTCTCAAAATAAAAACCTTCTCAATGGAACCGGAGCCTACACACACACACACACACACATATACATATACATATACATATACATATACATATACATATACATATACATATACATATATATATATATATATATATATAAGCCGGATCGATTGAGAAGGTTTTTATTTTGAGAAGATTGAGAAGGTTTTCAAAAACGATAGATTTGTAACTTTGATTCAAGTTTTTCAAGCGTAAAACTCATTTTAATATGATTATAATCCAAAATGTGCAAAAAAAATTGAATCAATGTTAAAAATCACTCGATTTTGCGATATAAGTACAATACTGAATCATCTGTACAAGTTTAATGAATCATTACCATAACTCGATTTTAACAATGATTTGTGAATCAAATTTGTTATTTATAGATTCGGTTCACTATTAAATGATGTTTACTTGTGAATCAAATCAAAAAATATGAATCAATTTTCTCAAACGAAGATTTCTCAATCTTCTCAAAATAAAAACCTTCTCAATGGAACCGGAGCCTATATATATATATATAGGAATAGAATCGTGAGAAAACCTAATCTGGGTGAAAAACCCAGAAAACTCAAACAGATGCCCTAAAAATACTAAACAGATGCCCTAACTGTGCGGCAACTCTTCTCAAAAAAATTAGGGCATCTGTTTAGTTTTTTTAGTGCATCTGTTTGGTTTTCTAGGTTTTCTAGCAAAATATGGTTTTCTCTAGAACCAATCCCATATATATATATAATCCGGATCGATTGAGAAGGTTTTTATTTTGAGAAGGTTTTTAAAAATGATAGATTTTTAACTTTGATTCAAGTTTTTCAAGCGTAAAACTCATTTTAATGTGATTATAATTCAAAATGTGTAAAAAAATTCGAATCAATGTTAAAAAATCTCTCGTTTTTGCAATATAAGTAAAATACTGAATCTTCTATACAAATTTAAGGAATCATTACCATAACTCGATTTTAGCAATGATTTGTGAATCAAATTTGTGATTTATAGCTTTGATTCACTATTAAATGATGTTTACTTGTGAATCAAATCAAAAAATATGAATCAATTTGCTCAAACGTAGATTTCTCAATCTTCTCAAAATAAAAACCTTCTCATATATATATATATATATATATATATATATATATATATATATATATATATATATATATATATTTGTATATATATATATATATATATATATATATATATATATATATATAAAACACATACGCACCATTAAGAGCGTGACATGTGTCTTTTTTATTAAAAGTAAAACAGACCAATATAAGAGCGCTGTCAAGGTGTGTGGTGCTGTGTTGTGTGCGCGCGAGAACTGACAGAACTCTTCTTAACCAATCATATATTTTTATTTAACCTAAAGTGTATAGTTGTAAAAGACATTTTTTATATTATTTTTATTTTTTTAATCTAAATTCTGTTTTTGAAAACCCTTAATTTTTGATTTTTTTTTTGCTTTTTTAGCATGCGTATTTTTAAAATGTTAAGTGCATATATGTTTTTACTTTTAGTAATTAATTTTTTTTATTTTAATTTTTGAAATAATCTTTTAAACATTCATGTTTTTCAAATAGTAAGGTGCATACATGTTTTTAAGATTATGTGAATTTATAACAAACCAAAAACATAAATGTTATACACAAGATTCGATATCAATTGAAATACAATTAACATACAAATTTAAAAAAAAAATACGTGAATCTAATGGATCTATACATGTGTGCACTAATAATATTTAACACAAACGGACATATGTGCACATAACATATGTATTTGAAGTTTATCATTAGAGATTTTTGAACATATGTGCACGCCTTCCAATAACATATATGCATGCCTTTAAAGAACATTCTTGTACTTTCAATTTCCCATCAAATTCTTTAAAACATATGTGCACGCCTTCAAAGAAGATACATGCTCACTTTCGATAATCATATTTATCTCAAGATTAATGATTCTGCCATAAGTTTCTTGACCGATATACCATGAGTCAAAATTTTCGGTTCTTAAGTTCCACACTCCTCCATTATCTAAAGAGATCAACACTGCCGCCCATGCATTAAGAAAAACCTATATTCAAAATAAAAATTCAAATTAATAAAACATATACAGTATCAAAAACCAAGTTCTTTAAATCCAACAAACCACCATTAAAAACACTTTTCAAACTATAGTTAACAGATCTTTTTCAAGTACGCCTCACAACTGATAGAAGTTAATATCATAATCATACAATGATACATCATCTTAGAATCTAAGGCCAAGAATAACACATTTTAAACAATAATGTCAGCCTTTTTTCCTAAAATTTCAACACTTTCAGCCAGCTAAAAAAATCAACACTCGAATAACTCATTTGCCACCCAGGTTAAGAATCCTATAAAATACTCTTAAACGAAAGTTCACATGTTGCAAGGCCAAGCATCATTCAAATGTGAGTGTTGGTTATATTCTTTGAATATATGGATGGTTCCCGCCAAACTCATATGTTATTCACAAGGGATGCATATTGGACACCCCAACCTTCGAATATTTACTTTTGGATCCTTAGTCATGAGTAAAATATTGGAAAATGGTTAGTTAAGTCATCCTTAGACTTGAGAATACAAACAAGTTCTGGTATGTGTGGATATCACTTTTTAATTCTAAGTCAAACGCTAACCTGAAAATGGTAGTTATAAAGGCTATTATTGGAAGTGATGTGAAGCAGCATTCACAACACTTGTATTCAACAAAGAATTTGTTCCTCCACTTGATGTGCAGTATGATACCATTGGCGCCTCTCCAGAATTAATCAGATAATTATTTGGTCGAACCCAAAGGGTAATGCAAGATGATTCTTGATTACATTTGGTATATCTGTATTAAGTTCTAGAACGAGAATCTAAATGGTTAAACTATATGGAATGAGTTAGGATCCATATCCATGGTTTAACGGTATCTGAACAAAGGGATGATTATAGCAAGAGAAATATAACCATGCTACTGAGAATGTTTATGAAACTTGATCTCAGACATTTCTAGTTTTAAAAACGAATGTGAGTGTTGCTAGACGTTTCCGTCGTTAGTATATGGGCAGTCTGCTACTCCAACTCCCAAGTGGGAGCTGTTGGAATATGTTAGTTGGATTAGCAATATACGACTAGAAATGTGTGAGCCTATTGGGGGCACACACGTTAAGACACTTAGAGTGCGTTTAATACTTCACGTATGTTTCTATTGTAAACCAAAGGACCTAAAACGACAAGACATGAATCATATGGGTGCCTAAGTGTTGTAGCCAGCCATGAAGATTCTAGAGAGTGTCTAGGTTCGTTGGTTCTTGGAGATAAGGGTAAAGGAGAGTTGTGATAAGGATGAAAAAGAGGTTTCCTAATTCTATCATGATTAGGGCTTGAAGGGTATATAAACCCCTCACCCCTAAGTCATTATGGACGACACATACATCACAGAAAATTACTCGTCCTATACATCCGAATACAACATCTTATTCATTTGTTATCTCCTACTTTATAACAAAAGGCAAAACCCTTAATATATACATTAATGTATACGTATGGAGTGATATCCATGTAAATTACATGCATGTGATGTTTTGACATAAATGCTTATTCAACAGAATGTTTGTACACCAAAGGATTTGTAGTCCAATGGTTGTGCTATTCACTTTTGTTGTAGCAGACCTGGGTACGAGCCCCACGAAGGTCAGTTTTGGGTTTTTCTTTTTTTGTTTGTTTCTTGGTTCGATCCAAACGCATATCACTTGGTATTTGGATCGGATCTAGAACAAGTATTAAACACGGGTTGTTTGTGATATTCGGTTCAAGAAACAAAAGTAACACTTGGTGTTTGAGAGACGTGAAGTAACGACTAGCATCGTGACGTGCTTGTTCGACGTGTTGTGTGAGCAACCGTAGAGGTGACAATTTAGTCACTAGTTTCATAACATTTGCTGTTGACTTCGAGGGTTAGTATTCTATTTACTTTTCATGTTCCTTCTTTGTTTATTTATTGTGTGTTAATTACATGAACCAAACTATATCCATATCCGCTGCGTACTCGTAGTGATAATTGGTTAACTGATTATCAAATCCCAACAGTGGCATCACGAGCCAACTCGTTTGGTGTTTCTATGGGTTACACACATAATTAAACACGCTACGGCTGCATGAAAACGGTTTATTTATTGTTTTGTTTGAAAATTATGGCAATTATATGCAATACTTGCCATAAATAATGAATAAACACCTAGATTCAACACAAATGAAACTTGATAAAAGGAAGAATAGATTAAAATTAAATGTTAATTAAGCTGAATATGTTATTCTATTCTTGTTTTATCTCGGCTGTAAGACTCACGCAATCATGTTATATGATGGATGTGGCGATCTAGGCACTTTAGCAGAAAACCTAGTGAGAGTCTTATGGTTCTCCAATTGGGGAAGACTCTTTTGAGAACTCGAGGCATTATGTGATTTACTGCTTTGAATATAAGAGTTTGTCTTCAATTTTAATCCAATTTTATGTCTGTTTTAATTGCTTATATGTGATATGTC
Source organism: Tanacetum coccineum (assembly GCA_026074375.1). Classification (NCBI taxonomy): domain Eukaryota; kingdom Viridiplantae; phylum Streptophyta; class Magnoliopsida; order Asterales; family Asteraceae; genus Tanacetum; species Tanacetum coccineum. Next base: position 16,895 of record BQNB010036596.1, on the reverse strand, counting down.
ATGTGTCTAGTCAATATGTGCAATATAGACTTTATGAAACTCTTAAAACGGACCTATACTTATAGAGAAACTTGGATTGTACATGTCTAATATTACACACATTATTATACTCCTTGTGACCAATTATGTGTTATTTGCGAAACCGGGGTTTTTGGACAAATTAATATGGACATTAAACTATGAAATGTGATTTCTTGTGAAGCCTTAGTTTTATGTGCGCAATATGGGGTTGAATTGATCTTTAATCTTATCCCGCCCCACTACATGCTTCGGCATATGAGGGAATTATTGGAATTACTTGTGTCTTCGGACACATGTAGGAGTACAATATAGGGTTTGATCAATTTGTAATCCCACCATATTGGCAACAAAAAAAAACTAATGTTAACAAAGGGGTTTCTTAACATACAATAGCATTATTAGTCAATTAGAAGTACGGCTCACCCATTGTTGGACAAACTATAAGAGAAGTTTAAGGCGGGTGATATTAAGGTTCCCCAAAAGAAGTCAGGTTTTTAATACGCTTCGCGCTGACCTGTTTCTCCGCTTCTTTGTGCATTCAAAATGGAGCTACCGAGAACATTTGACAAAATGATGTCTATACCAAAAAGGAATGAAAAATATCTTGCCAAAATTTAGATAATCGATAAGAACTAGACAAATCACAACATGCTCCAAATTTAGACTTAAGTAGTTGAAGATTCTTCATTATAAATACCTCAAAATTTACCCTTTTCCTCTGTTTGTATTGTTAGGAGGACCAAGATAAATTTGTTTATCTGATGTTCGAGGAGATGGCCAACAACGTTGATCGTGTTGTCGGCCTATGCCTCACTTTCAACCTCAATGATGCTCTTTTGTATGATGTATGACCAACTCGTCCCAACACAAGTCCGAAGTTACATAATTGACGTCCTAAAATGCTACTGGAAGCCTAAAACCTTTGATCAGCTCACTCTCCTTTTCGAAGAGAGAGACGGTCACGACCTAAACGACATGTTTTATGCTGTCGAAGTCTTCCTTTCTACCAAAATCACCACAGATTCCAAGCGTCTTAAGTGAGTCATTTGCCTGTTTCTATAGCATTATTTCCATACATTGTAATCAGCATTCTAATTACATTATTCTTCACTTTTGAGGGCTGGGAGTAGCGTGTAGTGGAAGGGCTTTTAGTAATTTAAGCTCCTTATCGAGAAGCTAGTCGTTTTTTAGCTTATTAGTTATTTTCAAGCACCAAAGCTCCTTTGCCAGCACTGCTGTTGGTTATTGATAGTTTGGATCCGCAAGTTATACGATTAGAAATACTGTGGCCTGTAGTGGGTACCACGTGAAGACACGAAGAGTACGTTTTATTAAATAACTTGAAAATTATATATTTCATGACCTAAAGTATGGATTCTAATATGCCTCTACGGGTTGAATAAACTTAACTTCTTCATTGGATTACAAATAAAACAAATGGAAAATGGTATTTTCTTTAATCAATCTAAATATATTAAGGAAATGCTTAAGAAATTTGGCTTAGAAGAATCTAAACCAATGAAAACCCCCATGTCCTCTGATACCAAACTCACGAAAGACGAAGAGTGTGAGTCGGTAGATAGTACCAAGTATCGAGGCATGATAGGTAGTTTATTATACCTAAAGACAAGTAGGCCCAATATCATGTTTAGTGTCTGCCTTTGTTCCCGCTTCCAAGAGGCTCCCAAAACCTCTCATCTTAAAGCAGTTAAGCGTATCTTCCGATACATTAAAGGCACTACGCACTTAGGATTATGGTATCCTAAGGGGACCGGCATAGAAACAATAGTATATGCCGACTCTGATCATGCGGGAGATTATGTGGACATAAAGAGCACTAGCTGTATTTGTACGTTCGTGAGATGTTGTTTGACATCTTGGTTCTCGAAGAAACAAACCGCTCTTGCTATATCCACTACCGAAGCCGAATACGTAAGCGCTGAAAAGGCATGTCAACAAGCACTATGTATGAAACAAGCTCTTATCGACTACGACGTTAGACTCGACGACGTCCCCATCATGTGCGATAATAAAGGCGCGGTTGACCTTAGCAAAAACCCAGTGCAACATTCTTGAACCAAACATATTGAAATTCGTCATCACTTTCTTCGTGATAATGTCCAGAAAGGACATATCTCAATTAAAAAAGTGCCATCCGTCGACAACATCGCCGAAATTCTTACGAAACCCCTTAAACATGAATCGTTTAACTATCTACGTCTTGGTTTAGGAATGATGGAACACATTCCATAAATCGTATTAGTCCACTTCTCTTTCTTATGTCTCAATTCTAGTCAGCGTTCCATTCGCGTCGTGACAATTTAACTACTTCATCCAAAGCTAGTTAGATATTTTTAATTCGTGAAATGCAAATTAATTAGTCACTCTTCCTAGTAAATTCGTGTAAAAATTTAAAAGTCCAAAAACTCCATAATACGGGTGGGCCCCATATCTCATGCGGCCCCTAATATTTTTTAGGCGGCCCCCTGATCGATATGGGACCGTCACCAGCTGACACCAAAATGTATACTTAGTTAAAAAATATCAAAACTGAAAAACAAACACCTCCTTCCTCCTGCTGGTGCGACGAACAGAACCCAAAACTCAAAATCAACCACCAAAACACTAATTGAAGATCAAATTATCACTAATAATCACCCCTAACATCATCAACATCATCAATTATAAGTTATTTCATCTATTTTGTTTTAATTTGAGTCTAGGGTTCATGATGAACACAAAAATTAAAATTAGGGATTTTTCATTTTCTTTCAATTTCGTACAATTAGGACTACTAGGATATAATGTATAACTAATATGCTTTCCTTAGACACAGGATTTACATACACTAGTAAGTTTGTCGAAAAATTGATTTCGAATCAAAACCCCAATTTTATTTTCAAATCACTCACGTTAGGAACATAATAGAATTGTTGTTATGCATTGTTAATAAAACTTAAAAACGTTTTTAATCACATGCATAATGATCTCATGAACAAAGGTCAAGATACATAATTCATATGTATTTTTTGACATGTTTGGATGAGCAAAATAAAATTAAGGAGCGTTTGGGTTAACTCTTAGGATTTTATTTTTAGGTCGAGTTAATCATTACTCCACATTTGTCACAATTAGGCACATACAGATACTTGCCTAAAGGATGTTAAAATTATGAATAATACATACTAAAATAATCTTATTGATGATAGGTGAAAGATAATGTCTCAAAATAAACACAAATGCTCAGAAACTCACATTTCCTTAACTCCAAATAAACCATACCTTTCTAATCACACCAGACCTCCTCAAAAATCACCATATCTAAAAATACCTTGTCGACCTATTCATGAAGGAAGAATAGTTGACAAAACATTTGATTCCAAAGTGTTAGAAACAAGAAAAGTATCGGTCACTTCCAATATGTATTAGTCTTAGCCCGCAATTATTCATATGTTTAGTAACATAAGCTAACATGGCCCAAGGCCCATGGAAAGCCCATCAAGGCCCATGGCCGGCAATCATTAGGGTATAAATACCCTCTCCATTCCTTGGAGAGGGTGTTGGTTAGTTTTGTATTCTCATTTCACTAATGAATTATATGTTTCTTACTTTCTCTCTCTAGAATACATCCTTTCTTCCACTCTCTCTTACCAAGTTCCATCCCATCTCATATCAAAGATTACTTGTATCCTTCACAAAGGTATCTTATGTCACACCCCGCCTAGGCGGAAACACGAGACGTAACATCATGGATACCATCACAACACAATGGTGTCAACAATAGAGAGAACTAAATGAAATAGATAAACAAATGAGACACAATGTGTCATGACAATATCTAACACAAGATTTATGATTACCTTTTGCGAGGACGGTGTGTAATCAAAAGGTTATGAGTTTAAAATAATCTTTATAAAGTATACAAGATAATAGAATCCAAGTGTGGATTGGATCATGCATCTAGGAGCTGAGATCTTAAGTTTAATCACAATATGATTTTTGATTAAATTAAGATAACTCCTGAGTACACCTGACATCAAGTGGGAGCACTATGTTTTCCTTCACAATTCTTATGTGTGTAAATATTGAGTATCATTCCATCTTAAGATAGTAGTTGGAATGAAACTTTGCTTGGGAATTTTAAGAAATAAAACAAACGATCTTGGAATAAATGTTTAATGAAATAAACATATGCGGAAATTAAGTCCAACACAATGCAATACATCATTGAAGCAAGTCTTAAATGATATATTTCACTCGAGATAATTTAATACATGGATGGAAACCTTGTGTTTTTAACGAAGGATTCATCATGTATATCTTATATTGTGTATGAGACTAGTTGTTACTTTTGCACAAGAGCAAGATGAGAAAACAACAACAGTATCTAATTGAGAGTAATTTAGATGATTGTTAAAACAAATGTTTACGAATTATAAGGCATAGTGTTGTTTAAGTACACATGATGCTAGAGAATAATAAATCCTAGTTAAAGTAGGATTTCATCTCTTATGATAAACCTACTAACTAGATAAGCTCAACTGAGAGCGTTGTTGTATTACACACTAACGAATGAGAATACTTTACATTTTAAGAAACTGTAAAGATGACTGTCTGAGATAGGTATGTTGTTGACTTCAAATACCTCATTGAAGGTATTCTCACATTTCCATACTATGATTCTTGCAATAGTATGCAAATATACATACGACACTCATCATATCGTTCAAATTCTTCACAATTTGTGAATTTGAAACAAGTATTCAGAAAGTTTACTCAGATAACTATTTAGCTGTCTTGTAAAGAAAAAGTTAAGAATGTTGGATACATTGGACTTTAAATTGCTAATTAGTTTCATGCATATCTGTTTATAGTATTTGGATAATTGGGATGTAAGATAATTTTTACTTTCTGATGAATGAAGATACATGGTATTTGTCATTCATACATATAATAATTGTTATCCTATATTTGCATGTTTAATCTTTGAATGAAGTTATCATTCTAAATATGTCCATTACCGGTTAACAATATGGGAGTATTGTTACATAAGGCAAATGTGAGTGTTGGTTATATTCTTTGAATATATGGATGGTTCCCGCCAAACTCATATGTTATTCACAAGGGATGCATATTGGACTCCCCAACCTCCGAATATTTACTTTTGGATCCTTAGTCATGAGTAAAATATCGGAAAATGGTTAGTTAAGTCATCCTTAGACTTGAGAATACAAACAAGTTCTGGTATGTGTGGATATCACTTTTTAATTCTAAGTCAAACGCTAACCTGAAAATGGTAGTTATAAAGGCTATTATTGGAAGTGATGTGAAGCAGCATTCACAACACTTGTATTCAACAAAGAATTTGTTCCTCCACTTGATGTGCAGAATGATACCTTTGGCGCCTCTCCAGAATTAATCAGATAATTGTGTGGCCGCACCCAAAGGGTAATGCAAGATGATTCTTGATTACATTTGGTATATCTGTATTAAGTTCTATAACGAGAATCTAAATGGTTAAACTATATGGAATGAGTTAGGATCCATATCCATGGTTTAACGGTATCTGAACAAAGGGATGATTATAGCAAGAGATACATAACCATGCTACTGAGAAATGTTTATGAAACTTGATCTCAGATCATTGTCTAGTTTTTTAAAAACGAATGTGATGTTGCAAGACGTTTCCGTCGTTAGAATATGGGCAGTCTGCTACTTCCCAACTCCCAAGTGGGAGCTTTGGAATATGTTAGTTGGATTAGCAATATACGACTAGAAATGTGTGAGCCTATTGGGGGCACACACGTTAAGACACTTAGAGTGCGTTTAATACTTCACGTATGTTTCTATTGTAAACCAAAGGACCTAAAACGACAAGACATGAATCATATGGGTGCCTAAGTGTTGTAGCCAGCCATGAAGATTCTAGAGAGTGTCTAGGTTCATTGGTTCTTGGAGATAAGGATAAAAGGAAGTGTTGTGATAAGGATAGAAGAGGTTTCCTACTTCTATCATGACTAGGGTTTAAAGGCTATATAAACCCCTCACCCCTAATATTATGGACGACACTACATCACATGAAAATTACTCAACCTATACATCCGAATAACAAATCTTATTCCCTATTGTTATCTCCTACTTTTTTAACAAAGGCAAAACCCTTAAATATACATTTAATTGTATACGTATGGATTGATATCCATGTAACTACATGCATGTGAATGTTTTGACATAAATGCTTATTTCAACAGAATTGTTTGTACCTCCAAAGATTTTGTAGTCCATGGTTGTGCTATTCACTATTGTTGTAGCAACCAGGGGTACAAGCCCCATCGAAGGTCAGTTTTTGGGTTTTCTTTTTTTGTTTGTTTCTTGGTTCGATCCAAACGCATATCAACTTGTATTTTGGAGACCGGATCTAGAACAAGTATTAACCACTTGTTTTTTGTGATATTCTGTTCAACAGAAACGAAAAGTAACACTTGTGTTTGAGAAACGTTATGTAACGACTTAGCAAATCAGGGACGTGCTTGTCGACGTGTTGTGGAGCAACCTAGATGACAATATTAGTCACTATTTTCCATAACATTTCTGTTGACTTTGAGGGTTTTATATTCTATTTACTTTTCAATGTTCCTTCTTGTTTATTTATTTGTGTTAATTACATGAACCAATACTAGTCCATATCCCGCTGCGTACACGTATGATAATTGGATACCGACTATCAAATCCCAACAGTGGCATCACAAGCCTAACTCTTTTGGTGTTTTCTATGGGTTACAATCACATAATTAAACACCTACGGCGCATGAAAACGTTTAATTTATGTTTTTGTTTGAAAATTATGGCCATTATATCAATACTTTGCCATAATAATGAATAAACACCAAGATATCAACACAAATAAACTTGGATAAAAGGAAGAAACGATTAAAATTAAAAAGTAATTAAGTTGAAAATATGTTAGTCTATTCATGTTTTATCTCGGCTGTAAGACTCACAGCAATCATGTTCTATGAAGGATGTGTGATCAAGCACTTAGCAGAAAACCCTCGTGAGTAGTCTTAAGGTTCTCTAATTGGGGAAGATCTGTTGAGAACTACGAGCATTATGGTATTTTACTCTGCATTGAATATAAGAGTTTGTCTTCAATTTTAATCCAATTTTAATCTCTTAGTTATTTTGGTATTTTACTAACAGTGGCCCTAAGAATTTGTTTTCCATACTCATGTAACAAAACAATATTCATCATATAGTTACACATGTATACAAGTATATCAAAGCATTTAATAAGTATTGAATATAGTCAAATACCTATGTGGTGTAAAGAATGATATGATGACTAGAGATTAATCAACTTTAACAATTCCATTGTGGACTTAGAAATTAAGAGAGACAATGTTTTTGAGTGGTGACCATAAAAAGAAAAATAAACCACAATCATCTCATCTACAAGGACACTCTTCACAATTGATCCTACAGCAGAACCCTCTGACACTATGAAAAAGGAAAAAACTAAAGATCCAAAGACCGACGCCGCCTAGACTCGGCCATGCTCTTAAATCGTACCCATTTGCACCTTTTGTGTAAGTCTGTATAACCGTAACATTAACCTATCTGCGTTTCGCATCTTATGTGTACGTCTGTACAACTATAACGCTAATGTATGTATGTTGTGTATGTAACCAAAAAACCATCTTTTGTGTACGTCTTCTGTACAACTATATCACTGTCGTGTACTCTACCAAACTTAATATTGTGCGATATGTTCCTATGACAGCTTGACTAGGCAAAAAACTTATCGCAGAAAGTGGGATATGTTCCTATGACATACTTTGTACACCACCACTACTACGCAATTCAACTAAATTGAATACTCTCTGGCCCATTCAAGTAGTGTTCTTTGGGCACAAGTATTTGAAATAGGCCCAGTAGCAAGCATCGCATATTACATTGATTATCGAGATCTTTAAGACTGATTGAGCATATCATACAGTTATTGCTTATACGACGCATTCTAGCTGGTTAGAACCCAAAGACAATATAAAAAAAACTTTATCTTTACCACAAACAATAATAAACGCAAACCAAATATTTATAAATAAGTGGGTGGGTTCCACAGATTTCAAAAAAACAAACCTTTGGTGTCTTCTTCAAGAGGGGGGATGAACAACCATCTTCCTTGTATTCCAACTTTTATGTGGATTTTTATCGAGATGAAGCTTGTTAGAGTTCCACAGCTTATTTGGATCTCTATAAGTTGTTGTCCGGATTAACTCACCTTCATCCTCGGATAAAACGATACGCGCAAGCAATTATATATGCCGCACCTTCTTGAACCGCACACCAATATTCATTCGAGCTTAAATAGAACCAGTCTCTGCCTTTCTTGGTGGTCGATTTTACTTCAATATATCGACGGCTATTATCGTTGGCTATAATAACGATATCAAACGGCAGCCCTTGTTCCTTAATCTCATTCATCCAAAAGACTTTACTGTCTCTAAGGATTCTTTTAAAAAAGTAAAACGCTTCCCTCTCTCCTTCAAATCCCGTTTTGTTGAGGTCAAATCGTTTTCCTTGACTACTAGCAAGCAGCTTCCTTGAATTCGAGATCCCACACATCATCATCAAACCCCGTACTACTTCCTTCACCTAAATCTAACAGTCGAGCTTCAGCTGCTATCTTCCAATTATCTTCTTCCACGTGCACCGTCACATGATTTTCGTACTCTATTGGATGCACAGACTCTCCACACGTAGGGCATCTATCATACTTACTACTAGAACTCATTCTTTTTAGGGTTTTTGGTTTTCTTTTTTTTGATCCAAGAGTTTCTAAGACTTGTGAAGATTAGGGTGTCTTCCTTTTTCTTTTATATTGTTTAAGAATGCGGTATATGGAAAGTGGTGGATGGATTGCCGCCATTCCGTTGTGGAGTGGCGGTTCAGCCCAAAGATGTTTACAAATATTTAGATTACAAATCTGAAAGTGGAGGTTTGGTGTGCTACGGAGGAGCATCGTCATCGTGATGTGGTGGCGAGGAGGAGATGTTTTTGTGGGTGAGAGAGAATGAAATGAAAGTCTGTGTGAGAGAGAGAATGAAATGAAAGGGGACATATATATATATATATATATATATATATATATATATATATATATATATAAGAGACGTGTGACAAAAGTACAATACTTTTCTTTTATCCCTTTCCCCTATCATAAATAAATACTTTTCACCTTCTCTAACATTTATTATTTCAATCTTTATTTTTTACTCTACACATTAACATATATACTCAACTAGCTAAAAGACCCGTGAAATTCACGGGTATTTTAAAGTGAACGTCGAAAAAAGTAGCAAATGATATTGCGTATTATGAAGTTATAAGTTTGAAAGAGGATAAATAGACGTAAAGCATATAGTTAGAGTTGGTAATATTCAAACATACATTATATGAAAAACAATTATTCTACCGATGTGAGATATGTAATATATAGATTTGATCATAAATTGTGTGGCACTAAAACACGTTGGTGGTGGTATTAGTGAGATTTTCATATTCGTCACAAATAATCATCTTGAATCTTTTTTTTTACTCCTAATGCGAGAGACGACTACATATAGCTATAGCTAGCTGATTCGATCCGAACACGTATATATAAATATAAGGATTTTATCAACGATGGGTATTCCAAGAGATTTCAAAGAAATTCCTTTTGACCAAAGGAAAAATCAAAAATCCCCCGGGTCGTTCTCCCAACGAGGCGTGAATCGAAAATCGTGAAAACGTTCGTGATCGAGTGCTTGAATGGTTAAAAGAATTTTGGGTTGGTTTTCTAATTTCTAAGATTAAAATATAAAAATGATTAAAGAAAACCTAAAAACGAAAGCTAGAAATGATTTAAAGCTAAAAACAAGAACGGGGATCAAATCCCGTTCTTTAAAAAACCAAATTGTAAAATTCTAACTCTACGAAAGCAAATTTAATTTTCCTAGGTGCTAAATGATCAAAGAAATTTTTTTTAAAAAAAATAATTATATTTTTTTGATTTTTTTAAGAATTAAAAACAATTTTAAAAATAAAAATTGATTAAAAATAGTGGGAAAAATCTGAAAAAATTATGCAATCTCTGAACCGATCGGTATCGCTGAAGACGTCTATGTAACGGTGGGAAAGTTCCAATTTCCTGCAGATTTCGTAGTCGTCGATTTTGAGCCAGACCCCCGAGTACCTTTAATCCTCGGGAGGAGTTTCTTAAAGACCAGTCATGCATTAATCGATGTATACGAGGGTGAGATAACCCTTCGTGTTGGTAGAGAGGCCATTACATTCAATCTGGACCAGACTTCGAGATACACGGCTAATTACAATCATATGACGGCAAACCGAATTGACGTCATTGATATGGCTTGTGAAGAATACTCTCAAGAAGTTTTTGGTTTCTCAAATGTGATCTCGAGTGGCAATCCCACTCCTTACTATGATCTAATCTTCTCTACTTCATCTCCGACTTTAACTCCATTCGGGGACAGTGATTTTCTCCTTTTCGAAGAAGCCGACTCTTTTCTTGCTATAGAGGATGATCCAACTTCACCGGAAGTTGATCCAACATATTATGACCCTGATGGGGACATACTTCTCCTCGAAGCAATTCTTAATAGTGAACCATCACCATCTCTTCAAGGAAATTATTTTCCTGAAACTCGAAAAGATCTTAAAATTTGTGAAACAAACAATGAAAATTCTTCAGTTAATGAGCCCCCTGAGGTTGAGCTCAAGGACTTGCCACCTCATTTAGAATATGCATTTCTGGAAGTAATGAAAGTTGGCCCGTCATAATTTGCAAAAGACTTGAAGGAATGAGGAAAGGAATCTCTAAATCGAGGTTCTAAAATCCCCACAAGCGAGTCCATCATTTGGAAACTTTTCCCTGATATCAAGGGTATCAATCCCCAGAGTTTTATACCCAAAAAATTCTCATGGAATAGGACTACGAACCGAACGGTTTTCAGCATCAAAGGCGGTATATCTGAAAATCCATGAACGCATTCATCAAGAAAGAAGTTGAAAAACTTCTTGACGCCGGATTGATTTATCCGATCTCTCTGAATCCCATGGGTAAGCCCTGTGCATTTTGTGTACCGAAAAATGGTGCATACCGCGAAAAAATGATAAAATGATCTTATATCCACTTTGTCACAGGGTGGGAAGAGTATGCCATTTGACTATAAAAGTTGAATGAGCGACCGAAAGGACCCACTTTCCACTTCCCCTTCATGGACCAAATGCTCGAAAGACTCGCTGGAAACCAATTCTATTGTTTCCTCGATGGCTTTATCCGGGTTATTTCCTTTCAAATTCCCAAAGACCCCGAAAGACCAAGAAAAGACAACCTTAATCTTGCCCATTTAACGGAACATTTACCTATCGTACCGCATAGCCTTTTAGGCTATGTAATGCACCCGGCACGTATTCCAACGAAGTATGATGGCAATCTTCCACGACATGATCAAAAAAACGATGAAGTGTTTATGGGATGACTTGTCAAGACTTACGGGGATTCCTTCTCTACATGCCTATCCCATTTGGACAAAATGCTAAAACGGTGTGAAAACACCAATTTGGTCCTAAATTGGGAGAAAAGCCATTTCATGGTTAAAGAAGGCATTGTTCTTGGACATAAAATCTCTAAGTCAGGAATTAAGGTCGATCGAGCTAAAGTTGAAGTTATCGCCAAGCTCCCTCACCCGACTACAACCTGTGAAACGTGTCCGAAGTTTTTTTGGGGCACGGCCGTTTTTACCGACGATTTCCATAACAAACTTCTCAAATATAGCCCGCCCAATGACTCACCTCTTGAAAAAGAGACTCCAATTTTTTTTCTCAAAAGATTGTATCGAATCCTTTAATACACTTAAAAGAAAATTGACTGAGCTCCGATTTTGATTTGCTCCCACTGGGACTTTACCCTCGAACTAATTTTGATGCAAGCGATTTATGCAATTGGGGCATTCCTAGGGCAACAAAAAATAAGCATTTCCAACTAAATGAACCAAATCACAATGCCAGCAAAACCATGACTGAAGCACCCGCACACCTACACTAAGTACGACCGAAAAAAGAATTACTTGCCGAAGTGTACGCTATTAGAAATTATTGATCAGATCTCATTTAGACCAAGACATAAAGTGTATGACCGACCATTCCTGCTATAAAATAATCTCTTCTCTTCGCTTGAAAGGATGCAAACCAAGACTGATGCGGTGGAAATCCATTGCTCTATAATCGATATGGTTGGCATCCGAGACAAAAAGAGCAAGAATCTGGCCGTGCTGAACATCTGTCCAACTTGAGAACCCTCAATCAAGATAAAAACTCAAGAAACATGTGAAATCACAGAAACATTTCCTCTCGAAACTCTTGGACCGGTTGCTCTTCTGTTATAGTAACCTCATGGTTAGCAGATTTCGCAAACTAACCATGCGAGGAACTTCACTTGTCAAGGGAATTCATATTCCCAACAGAAAAACCAAGTTTTTTCAAAAGATGCAAACACAACTTCTGTATGACCCCTTCTATGTTTCAAAACCTGTGCGGATCAATTGATCCGGCGGTGTGTGCACAGCAAAGAAGCACTCGACATTCTCGAAGCTTGCCATAATATGGACCCACCGGGGACATCAAGGTGCAAATCACCGCCAAAAAGGTTCTTCGATGCCGGGATTCTTTTGGCCTTCAAAAACAAAGATGCACACAGAGATGGTTAAAAGATTGTGACTCGTGCCAACGACAATTAAAAAATTCACAAGGGATGATATGCCTCAGAATTTCCATCCAAGATTGTGAAAATCTTAACGTTTGTGCATCGACTTCATGGTGACCCTTCCCATCTTTAGAGGCACAATACATCACTCGTGCGGACGAACTACTTGTCAAAATGGGTTGAAGCAAAGGCGCTCTCCCACCAACAATGCCCGAGTAGTTTTGCAAAGTTTATAAACTCTTCTTTGCTAGATTCGTGCCAACCCCTCGTCATCATCAGTTATCGTAGGAACACATTTTTGCAAGACCAATTGCAAAGGTCATGCTTAAATATGAGTCACTCATCGTCTCTCCACCGTGTATCACCCACAGACAAGTGGGCAGGTTGAAGTATCAAATCGTGGTTTAAAAAGAATTCTTGAAAGGACAGTGGGCGAAAATCGTGCCTCTTCTCTTGGTCGGGACAAACCTGGAATGAACGACTCTCTGGCCTTCCGTACAGCGTACAAAACACCCATCGGGTGCACTTCGTACAAGCTTGTATATGGAAAGGCATGTCATCTGCCGATTGAATTGGAGCACAAAGCTTACTAGGCCCTTAAACATGCAAACTTTGATCTCAAAACCGCGGGTGATCAACGCAAAATTCAACTCAATGAATTAAGTGAACTGCGTGATCAAGCCTATGAAAATTCTTTGATTTACAAAGAGAAAACTAAGAGGATTCATGACGCAAAGATCAAAAACCGCGTTTTCAACGTCGGTGATCAAGTCCTCCTCTTTAACTCAAGATTGAAAATTTTCTCTGGCAAATTGAAGTCCCGCTGGTCAGGACCATTTACCATTGTTTAAGTTTTCCCGTATGGCACCGTTGAGTTATCCCAAAACTCTGGGCCAAACTTCAAAGTAAATGGTCATCGTCTCAAGCACTACTTTGGAGGTGATATCCCTGCTATGGATATCCCTGACCTCCAAACCTTCCCTAAGGACAACTAATTCAGGGAATTGGGTCAAGCTTAGTGACCCTAAACAAGCGCTTCGTGGGAGGCACCTCATGCTTATCCTAGTTTATCAGTATTAGTAGTATGCTAGCTTAGTAATGAATAAGTGTTTAGTTGTTGTGAGGAGGCTTGCCTCTTTCCTTTTCCATGTTTTGTGTTTTGTGCTGTTTTGTCCAGGATGTCCCGGATTTTTATGCCCTCTCGTTGCTTGCGGTATTATCTTCGATCACAAGAGCTTCACAATCCTCAGCTTATTTGGGAATCTTCGATATACTAATCTTTATCGACTAACGTTTATCCATTAAAGATAACTTTCATAAACGGCTTAGGATTTACGTATGAAACCCTCTTAAAACATTGAGACAAGGTTACATTCTAGAATGGGGTGGATCTTTGATTTTGATTATGCCTGCAGCTGTGTTTTCACGTAAGCCCGTTTTTACCACCAAAATTTCAAAAAAAATGAAAAAAATTTAAAAATTTTTCAAAAATAAAATAAGTGTTTTGTCACAATTTTGACTTTCCTGCTGTAGAACATAAAGTAAATTTTGAACTCGATCGAGCTGTTTGACTCTAAGCTTGATTCCATAACTTTTAAGACTACAGCGTTCAACAAAACTCGCGAAGAACGAAATGATAGTGTTAATTATAATGGGACAATAAACAAGATTATTTGGGGAAAATCTTAAGAGCTCAATGGTGTAATTTGTCGCTTTTTTCTCCCATATCTCTTAACCTATTAGATATATCGTGCTACTTTTGGAAATTAAACTTAAATCAATAATTTTTATGTAGTATATAGCAAAAACTTTAGACTTAGTTCAAATTTATACTTGAATTTTTCAAAAAGACGTTTTCCCAATAAAAAAAAATAAAAAAAAAAAAATGATGAAAAATGCAAAAATATAATAAACTGTGGGTTGATAAAAGTTTGCTGTATCTTGCCGGCTCACAACCGATGTTACAGCCTTCTAAAGAAAACCCATAGTAAGAATAATTATCCGAGACTGATAAAAGTTTGCTGCATCTTGCCGGCTCACAACCGATGTTGCAGCCTTCTAAAAGGTCGAGGGTTACAATTGCGTAAATAGTTAATATTAAGTGTAAATAAAAGATCTCTTTTTGTTAAACTCAAATATGCTTTTGAACTTTGGCTATTATATTTTATAAGCTATGTGCATACGGAAAACCTGAGAGTTTTTGAAACCTAAGGTCCGTGAGTCCCGATACTAGTCTCTGTGGGGTGTCAAAAGCCTGGTCACTTAACCGCAAGGTTGGGATGTGCCGAGACGAAAGTCGCTACATGGGATGATCTCGCCTTCAAACTCATTATTCTCGGGTGGAACGTGAAACATAGAATATCGTAAAACATTGATCCATGGTTGAAATTCAAAATAGCACATACACACTTAAGATATAAATTGTCGGGAGTGAAAAGTTTACAAGTTGCAAATATGAGTAGTGTTAGCATCTTAACTCATAATTAACAGTGATTTCGTTTTAAGCTTGGTTTGGAATAAGTGAAAAGTCGGGAACGATGAATTTATCCTTTTTGGGGCATTCTCGGATCGAAATGCATCTTGTTCTATGATCCCTTAAAGTTATTAAATAACGAAAGTCAAAACATTCTAGTCAGTTGAAAAATGAAAAATACAAAAAGATGTGTAGAAATAGGTGTACATATAAAAAATTGGTAAAGACGGGGATTTTCAAAACTTATGAGTCTTTAACTTCCTCGATGAACACTTAGCTACTTTTCCAAGTTATTAGTCGAGGGTGTTCGAGATTCTTAGTTTTCCAAATGCTTACTTCATAGCATTGCGTGAGGACACGGCAATACCTTAGTATGGGGGATTTTGGTATGTGTTTAATTACACATACCTTTTACCTTTAAAAACGAGCTAAAATAACCAAAAACGGACTTAAAATGCCAAATATATGCTTGTTTTGCTAATTGTGTTGTGCAGGAACGGATATCTAAGAAAAGGACGAAAAACGAAGCCAAAACGACAAAACCGGACACGGAATGGAAAAGCGTGGAAAAGACACAGTCAAGTCCAAGCCCAAGTGTAGAAAAGTCAACCCAAGTCAACCCCGACAAACCCGAAGCCAAAAGTCAAGAAAAACAAGTTTAGGGACTAAACTTGTAAATCCCTAAACTTGTTTAAAGAGAAAAAGAAGAAAAAGAAGAGAAGGGTGAAAACTGTCAATGAGGGAAAGTTATACCCCAAGGGGCAATTCTGCCAAGTCCACTAACTTATAACTACCAAGGACTTACGGTGCAATTAGTGTTATAACCTTTGGGGACTGAAACTGCCAAGTCCCCAAATTTGCATACAACAAGGACGAGTGATGCAATATGACTTATCACTTTGGAGGACTTAAATTGCCAAAACCCCAAACCTTTCCCCCAACATTTTAAATCACTGTTTATCTCCTTCATGTGTTTCCCGCCAAAAAAAACTATAACCCCACCCCTGTCTCTATCACATTGGTTGACTTCCCACAAATCTCCAAACCTCTCACTATCTATAACCCCACACCCCCACATGGGATTGCCATGTTGGCAATCCAAACCCCCACCAAAACTAATCAATGGTTGAAAATTTTTGGCTTGGAGGGCAAGAAATTTGGAGGGCCAGGATCATTGTGTCTTTGCACTCTCACAACAAAAACAGTGTGTTTATGTGTCTACAAAGAAGCACAATTGCAAGAAGACAAAAGAAACCAAGAAAGAAGAACCCTAGCTCGAATTTTTTTCTATATAAGCATTGTAAAGCCATTAAGGCAAAGTAGTTTTTTTAAGTGTAGTTTTAAAATAGTTTTAAGTGTTTTTAAGCTTAAAGTTTTCATGTACTTGTAATTCAATTCTTAATGAAAATTCAGTGAGTTTTATAATTGTGTTCTAAGCTTCATGTGTTTCTTTAAATCTTTAAAGATCTCAATATAAGCTATTCACAAAACCTGTTCAACATTTTTATAAAGTTAAGAGAAATTCAAGAAACAAAGTTACTGTTGGATTTAAGCAAGCATGGAAGAATGAGCAAATTTGGATGGCTTATTGGGTGTATGCTTAGTTTAAGCTTATTTATAAGCTTTGGGTAGAAA
>BQNB010036595.1:0-50013 GCA_026074375.1 Tanacetum coccineum | reverse complement strand
AGTAGAAAATATCTAGTTTTTCAATTCTCAAAATCTAATTTCTTTTCTATCTCTTTTCTCTCTCAACTCTCTCTTCTCTCTCTCTATTTTGTCTCTCTCTCTCTCTCTTCTCTTTTCTTGATTCGTGTTTCGGGTTGTGAAGTGAAGTATTAATCGGAACCTACAGTTTCAATCTATCCTCACCACTTTGAGGTGGATCATAGGAAGGGGTAGATATAGGTTCCTCATTAGTAGCCTCATCAAGGATAGGCTCTGTAGGACCACTGTCCTTCCTTTGTTTCCTTTTAGACTTTTTCTTTTGAGGCTTAGATGATGATGGTTGAGTAATAATAAGTGTGGAATGGGAATCAGTAGGAGCAGCTAAATCTTCACCCATGTCTTCTGAAGCTTTAACCATCGTAGTTTGAAATAAAGGGGTGATTCTCCTAGAGAAACCTTTTCCTTCCCTCTTCATATTAGAAAAAATATTCTTTGCATGGGAAGGTGTAATATAAATCCCTTTATGTTTGGACATTACATCAACTTGTTTGTCCAGGAACACTTGCACAAACCTTGGATACATAAGAAATTTAACCCCACCCTCTAAGTTAAATTTCTGGTTTATAGCAGGAGAGATGATAACAGATGACATAGTGCTACTAAATTCATTCCAAGCTGTAGTCTTAGCACTAAGGCATTGCAGAATTGTATGGATAAGAAATTTCCATTGAGATGAAAAATAAGCTTTATAAAATGTAAGCTTTTGTGTAAGATTTTCATACCCCATAAGTGTCAGCTGTTCAAAAATTATATCATTTGGCAGACATTTTGTACCTTCAGCATCATCGAATTAAAGATCACTTCTCACACTTGTCTCAGTGATGATCACCTTTTTTTTATCCACTAGGGCTTGTATCTGACGTTCCCCATTAACTGTCTTAGCCTTGGCAGTTGCCCAGAACTGTTGAATATATGTAGTATAGATTGTGGGATTCACCGTTGGTGCATATCTGATAGAGCTTGCATTCAGATAATCAATAATTCCCTCAAACCCATTACTTTCTTCGGGTTTCTCCAAAAATGCAACCAAATTGTGAGTTTGAGCAAACGTTAGGGTCGACATTGTGATGGGTTTTGATGATTAAAGATGAAATTGAGTTAGGGTTTATGATTAGAGAGTATAACAAAGATTGAAATCGATCGAATGATTGATTAAAACCCTGAATCGAAGTATTTATGAAATCGCCCTCAACAACATTAACTCGAACTGGCAGCATTAAGTTAAGCCTAACAGTATTAACTGACCCAACAGTAGTAAGTTATGCCTGGCAGCATTAACTTATGCCTAACAGCAGTAAGTGTATGTCTAGCAGCATTAACTAATACTTGCAGCAGTAAGTTTATGCTTAGCAGCATTAACTAATACTGGCAGCAGTAACTTTATGCTTAGCAGCATTAACTTTGAGACACCATCATTAACTTCAATTTCATTCCAAAAAGCATTTCCATCATTAATTTTGATTCTTACAAGCTCTCTTTCTGTTTTTAAACTCACAATATCTCTCATTTCTTTTTCTCACCAATCCACTCTATCTGGTTTTATATCACACAGCTCTCTTTCTGTTTTTAATCTCACAATATCTCTCATTTCTTTTTCTCACCAATTCACTCTTTCTGTTTTTATTATCCTGAATCAAGAACCCTTTCAGATAATTTGGTATAAAATTCCATTAATTCCTTTAGTTTCATGCTGTCCTTCTTACTTCTAAGTGTGTCAACTCTTGAGAGAGGTGGATCATTAGACTGTTTAGATGCAACCTCAAATCTAATTTAAGCTTTTGCACCCCCCAATATGGTATCTTGGCACCTAGGACCACCACCTGAAGTAGTTCCTAAGGAACCAGCATCATTAGGTGTTGCCTTAGATCGGGTCTTAGTTATGTTACCACTGTTCTGCTCTGCTTTTAAGCTAGAAGCAGTAGTGGCAGCCCTCACTAAACTGTCACCCAACTCCTTATGGACAGCCTCATCTGCAACAATGTCTATAAAAACACTAGACTGAGGTACATGAGTGTCCTTTCTCTTAGGCTTCCTAGGTTTTTGAGTCTTTTTAGGTTAAGATAATGATGGAATAGTGATTGGTTCAAGATTAGGCAGTGAAGTAGTTATAGATGTGTGTTAGGGTTCAGTAGGATTTCCTGACCCTTCACCTACTTTTGCTTGTTGTTACGCAGCTTTTCCTTTAATGTGCTTAGTCTTTGAGTGAAATACTAGATTCTTAACTATATAGATGGTGCTTTCATTGTCAAATGAAAATCTTGGTATTCATAAGTTGTAATCCATAATCTAGCATTTGAATATAGATCCATAACACTTGAACCACCGGCTTTAGCTGCAAGCTACAAACTCAGCATCAGTAGTAGAGTTGGCAAAACACATTATGCTTCTTGCATTGCCATGAAATCAATCTACTCCTAAGAAATTGACAACCTCTTGTTATGGATTTTCTTGTCTAAACTTGCACCAGTATAGTCACTATCAAAATAAGCTTCCAAGTTAAATGGTGAGTCCTTAGGATACCAAAGGCCCAATTTAGGTTGACTTTTCAAGTATCTAAAGATTCTTCTCACATCATGAAGATGTGAAACTTTAGGTGTGACTGAAAATCTTACACATACACAAACATCAAACCAAATATAGGCCTTGAAGATGTAAATAGCATCAAATGAGCCATCATTGATCTATATAAAGTGAACCTCAACATCTTCGGCATTTGCATCCTTCATCAAAGGCATTGAAGTCTCCATAGGTGTACTTGCTGTCTTCACAATTGAGAAACCAAACTTCTTCAAAATTTCAACCACATACTTGTCTTGGCTAATAAAAATCCCATCTTCCTTTTGCATCACCTGCAATCCTAAGAAGAAAGTAAGCTCACCAATAGAACTCATCTAGAACTTTTTGTGCATTAATTTCTCAAACTTAGTGCATAACTCCTTCTTAGTAGATCCAAAAATGATATCATCAACATATACTTGAACTAGTAGAATATCACCTTTGACCCTTTTAATGAATTAAGTTTTATCTATTTGACCTCTCTGAAATCCATTGTCTAATAAATAGGTAGATAAAGTCTTATACCAAGCTCTAGGAGCTTAAAGTAGACCATATAATGCCTTTTCTACCTTATAAACTTTATCAGGGAACTCTGGATCTTCAAACCCTGGAAGTTGACAGACATAAACTTCCTCTTCAATCTTGCCATACAAAAATGCACTCTTCACATCCATCTGGTAAACAACAAAGTTCATGAATGAGGCATAAGGCTTAAGAAACATACCTAAATTGGCTTCAATTCCTAGCACTTGGAGAAAAACCTCAACATAATCTTTTCCCTCTTCTTGAGTGTAACCCTGTGCAACCAACCTTGCTTTGTATCTAACAACAATACCTCTCTTATCTTTCTTGTTCATGTAGACCTATTTTTTCCTAATTGCCCTCTTGCCATATGATAAATCAACCAAAATCTAAACCTTTTGCAATTTTAAACTGTAGAAGCACACTGCTTAGCTTCATATCCACGTGGATCTTGTCAAAACTTGCATCACTTTCTTTTGGGTTCCTACTTGTGAAAAGAAACCAAGCAAATATGTTAGGATTAAATGTGTTCATAACTTAGTAGCGCCAAGTCAAGAGTTTAGTACAACCAAGTTTTTTTTTTTTATACAAATGTCAGTATAAACTAGTTAGTACTGCTAGAAAGAAAGTAATTACAAGACCATACTAAACTTTAATACTGCTGAATGACTTTAAAACTGCTTGCAATGAAGATTAAAAGACTGCAAAGAGGATAAAGACTATCAAAGTAGATATTTTTTTATTTTTGTATTGACTTATTCAATTATATATTCTATATAGTTAGAAAGATGCGTATAAGTTTAACATTATAGAAGATTTTTAGTTATCTTGTAAAGGACTCCTTAGTGTATAAAAGGAGATCCTAGGTTATGGTTTGGTATACACAATAGTCATAGATGTTTTGATACATAGCTTCAAGTTTTAAACCATAGTAACTAACCCAGAGAACTCATATTATCATAATAGATAAATTAGAGCTTTTCATTATATCATTTGTTCTAAAGTTATATTGTTTTTTATAATATTCTTATAAGTATTAAAAATTTTAAGATCCGCATACACTTGTTGTATTCACAAAGTTTCAACCATAGTTTGTTTTGGATTTATCCAAGTACATTAATCTTTACAACAAACGGAATAATCTAAAGTTGGAGATCACAAGTGGTATCAAAGCTTGCGTTTCTGAAATTTGGATCTAAAAGAAACTAACATAAGAACTCTTTTACTCACAAGGAAGAGATGGATCTAGAAACTGCTTAAATCACTACTACTGCAAAGTTTCTCACGCTCAAACATGGTAATATAATATTGGAGGCTAAGGATTGACCAATAACTTCAAGGTACAAGACTATGCTCTATGAGATTTAATGAGAATGAAACTCATTCAAACCTGCAGTAAAACACAACAAATGTTGATGGTACCAATTCAACTACACTAATACCAGTCCTGTAACTACTAAAAGAAATGTTCAAAGAAGAATGATATTAAGGCAAGAAGTATTGATACTGATGGCACTTCCTAAGAACATCTAATACCATTAATCATATAAAGAATGCTAAGAAACTTTTTTGCTTAATACAAACAAGATTTGGTGGTAATGTAAGCCACCACGAAGAACTCAAAGACGCCTCCTGAAGCAAATGTATGAGAACTTTAGTGATCCATAGTACAAAGACCACTTGGGACTCTATATTTTAACAGGCTTCATAAAGATTTAAGTCACTGGCTATCTGGTGAAAAATATTATCACAAAAAGATCTCATTTGAAATTTTTGGAGAAGTCCTGCTCTGAAAGGAATACTTATGTTGTGGTCTGGATGAATAAACCTGATCTAGACACAATGAGCTTTGATAATCTCTACAATAATTTCAAGATTGTTGACCAATAGGTTAAAGGAATTGCAAGTTCAAGCTCAAGCACAAGTTCTCAGAATATGGATTTTGTGTCATCCCTATGAAGTTAATACTTCTTATGGAGTTAGTACTGCTAACACTCAAGTTAGCCCTAGCAAGCACATGCAAAGTTAGCACTAATAGTACTTAAGTTAGTACTGCTAACTTAAGTGATGACACTATTTATGCATTTTGGCCAGTCAACCAAACAGGTCTCAACTTGTATATGAGGACCTTAAACAAATCCATGAAGATGATATAGAAGAGATGGATTTGAAGTGGCAATTAGCATTGCTGAGCATGAGGACAAGAAGGTTTTTCTAGAAAATTAGTAGAAAGATCACTATCAATAGGAGTGACACATCGATATAACAAGTCAAAGTGGAGTGTTTTAATTGCACAAGATGGTGGACACCTTATACAAGTGAATGCAGAGGACCTAGGAACCAAGATAGCAGGAACAGGAATCAAGACATCTCTAGAAGGACTGTAAATGTAGAAGAAACTTCTTCCAAAGCCATGTGCTATTACGGACTAGGTTTTTTGACTAGAGCTATATGGCAGATGATGAAGTCCCTACAAACATGGCTCTTATGGCTTTTTCAGACCCTGAGGTACATAATGACAAAACTAGTTCAAAAACCTGTCTAAAAAGCTTTGAAACTCTTAAAACTCAACTTGATAATTTAAGAATAGAGTTTAACAAATCTGAGTTTAATTTAGCAAATTATAAAAGAGGGTTAGCATCTGTAGAAGAGCAACTTGTCTTTTACAAAAAGAATGAGGTTATTTTTTGTGAGCAACTTGATGTCCTAAAAAGAGATATCTCATATAAAGACTCAGAAATTAGTATGCTTAAAAGTGAGTTAGAAAAGCTTATGCAAGAAAAAGAAAGCAAACAACTTAAAATTGAAAATTTTGATAATGCTTCTAAGAGTCTAGATAAAATAGGGAGTCAGATACCTGATAAAAGTAGAAAGGGTCTGGGGTTTGAAAGCTATAATGCTATTCCACCTCCTCCTACAGGGTTATTTTCACCCCCAAACCTTGATTTGTCCAACTCTGGTCAAGAGGAGTTCCAACAGCCTGAGTTTGAAGGCTATGGACCTAAGACTAGTAAGAATGTCAGTGAAGATACTTCTAATCAGGTTAAGGAATCTCCTGATGCCCCAACGGTTAAGGAGTTGGTGTCAGATGATAAGTTAGAGAAGAAAACTATTTTTCCTACTGTTTTTAAGATAAAATTTGTTAGACCTAAACAATAAGAAAAACCAGTTAGGAAACCAGTTAAGTATTCTAAAATGTAGAGGTTACAAAGTCCCTAAAGAGGAAATCAATAAACTATAATAATTAGAATTCCCCAACACTAGGGTGACTTTGTGAAGTATAATAAAGCTTGTTTTTATCTGTGAGAAGTTTTGACCATTCAGGCTAACTGCAATTAACCATCAAGGGAAAGGTTTTATCTGGGAATAATTATAACAAGGGAGAATTACAATTATTTCTACTAAAAACCTCTACCCTAGTGCTCTAACAGAAACATGCTCCAAGACAATTTTAATGAAAACTGCCTAAGACCACTAATATTACGAGGCCTTCTAATACTGCTCAAATCAAAACTATAGTTTTTAGTGCTAGTCCAATGTCATATTTTTCTAAATTAGCACACTCAACTTAAAGAGGCCTAACATATAAAAAAAGCGTTAACTAACAAAATTTTTAGCCAAAAAGTTAATACTAGCTAAGGGAAGATTTATAGCTGCTAGCATAAAGCATTAATACTGCTAGGCCAAATTTATCAGTAGTATAATGCTGTAGGGGGCAAATCAAGGTTAATGTTAATAGGCTCAGCATGTTGGGTTTGGAGAGACCCTACCAAACTTAATGCAGTGCCTCAATTACTACTTTAAAGGATATAAATATGTAGGATGCACAAGCAGATCCAAGTCAGTGATAGGGATGGGGGTGGCGGGTGGCGAGGAAGATAAAGGGATAGAGTAGAGGTGGGAGATAGAGGAGGGTGAAAGAGAAAGAGGAATAGTGGGATTGGAGGTGTGGGGAGGAATGGCGGAAAAATCTAGGAATGGGGGGACGGGGGGGAGAGAGATTGTGGGAATGGTAAGGTTCGATAAGGATGAAGGCAGGTGAGGGGTAATAAGGAACATGAGGGTACAACCATAGGAAGCGTGAGTGGGGATACGGGGTAGCGTATGGGGAGTTGGGAGGAGGGGAACGGTTGGAAGCTTGGGTCTCAAAGAAACTAATTTCTTATTTTTATATGCAGGGTCCATTACAAAAGAAGATCAAGTCTATGTTACAGTGGAATTCTCTTACGACACATAACTGGAACATGTCCTATCTCTTAGAATTTAAGGCATTTGATGAAGGATATGTTACCTTTAGAGGAGGAGCCAAAGGAGGGAAAATTACCAGTAAAGGAACTCTTAAAAATGGTAAGCTTGATTTTAAGGATGTGTACTTTGTCAAGGAGTTACAGTTTAACCTTTTTAGTTTTCACATATTCGACAAAAAGAACAATGTTCTTTTTATTGACACTGGATATTTTGTTCTGTCTTCTGACTTTAAGTTAGCTGATGAAAGTCAGGTTTTACTTAAAGTTCCTAGAAAGAATAATATGTACAGTGTTTTTATATGAAGATAAAAATTCCAGAAGAGAGTTTAACTTTTCTTGTTGGCAAAGGCCACACTTTTGATCAACTATGACATCGGAGCTAGGTCAAGTAAATCTTAAAGACTATTAAAACACTTGTTAAGGAAAATCTTTGAGATGTTTACCTACACAACATATAGAAAATACCAAACCATGTGTTGCTTACCGTAAGGGAAAGCAATACAAGCCTCTTGTTAGTCCAATATTAGAACATCTATTACTCCGCCTTTACTCCATGTTGCATATGGACTTTTGTGGTGGTTCCAACCTTTGTGATCATCTAAAGGAATAAGAAAAATTGTTCTAGTTGTCATTTGAAGATATAGCAATATACTGGTTTTTCTATTTGAGCATCTAAGGATAGACAGAGCATTCTTAAGGCTTTATAACTGAGATAAAAAACTAGTTGATAAGATTGAAAAGATAATCAGAATGTGACAAAGGAACAAATACAAAAATAAGTAATGAGGATTTTTTGGTGAAAAGAAAGGCATTAAGAAGAATTTAGTGTAGCTAGAACTACTCATCAAAATGGTGTAGCTAAAGAGGAGTAAATAGACACAATTATGGCTGCTAGAACCTGTAAGCTGACGTCCGAAAGTAACCTACTACATTCTGGGGCTAAAAGTAGTTAATACTACATGCTATGTTGCAAGAATAAGTATTAGTAGTCAAGACCTCAAAACAAGACCCCATCTGAAACTATTTAGAGGTAGAACACCTGCGTCCAAAACTTCATGAGACATGTTTGGGTGTCATGTACCATTCTTAATACCTAGATATTAGCAAGTTGATGGAAATCCCCGAAATTTTTGTAAAAAAAAGGATTCTTGTTGATACTCATTTAAATAAGTAAGGCTTTTAGGGTATATAACATCAGAACCAGGAAAGTAGAAGAAAGTTTGCATATTAGGTTTTCTTGAGGATAAGCCTATAATTGCAGGTGAAGGACCAAAGTGGCTGTTGTAATGGAAGTTCTACAAAATCAATGAATTATGATGCCATTGTTGCAGTTACAACACTCTAATGATTCATAGTATAAATAAAGTTGTTGGTAACAGTCATTTCAAGCAAATAAGACAGATCTAAGCCAAGACTACATAACATTTTGATGCCACTGTGGAAAGAGGGTTTACTATTTGATTCTTCTCCAAAGAATGCTAGCAATGATGAACCACAACCTTCTAGTGATGCTGGAAAGAAGGATGATGAAGGTGTAAGTCAAGAAAGTGGAATTGATGATCAAGAGAGGCCTGAAAACAGTACTCAAGATGTTAATACTGCTAGGCCAAGTATTAATACTGCCAGTACAAATGTTTAATAACCGGTAGTCTAAATATAGAAGATGAAGTGTTTGGAAGAATCCTCTCAGAGAACAAGATTTTAATTTAAGAAACTTGATGATTTGGAGGTAAATCACAAGTTTAGGGGAGGATTGTTGGGAATTAAAGGTCTTCATACTTAGTACTGCCAAGCCAAGATTTTGTACTGCTCAAGTTACAACTGCCAGTACTAATCAGTTAGTACTGCTAGAGTGAGTTAGTACTGCCAGTACTAAACTTAAAATTGCTAAAGGACTTAAGACTGCTGACGAAAACTCATGAAGACCTTCATACTTGTCTATTTACTTGTTTTCTATCACAAGTAGAACCCAAGAAGGTGATTGAAGCTTTGACAGATCCAAGCTAGATAGAAGCAATGCAGGTTGAGCTTCTACAGTTTAAATTACAGAAGGTTTGGACTTTGGTTGATTTACCATATGGCAAGATGGCCATTGGAACAAAATGGGTCTACAGGAACAAGAAAGATGATATATGTATTGTGATTAGAAACAAGGCAAGGCTGGTTGCACAGGGTTATACTCAAGAAGAAGGAATAGATTATGATAAGGTTTTTGCTCTAGTTGCTAGGATTGAAGCAATTAGGTTGTTCTTAGCCTATGCCTCATTCAAAGACTTTGTTGTGTACCAAATGGATGCTAAGAGTGCATTTCTATATGGCAAAATTGAAGAAGAAGTTTATGTCTGTCAACCTCTAGGGTTTGAAGATCCAAAGTTCCCTGACAGAGTTTATAAGGTAGAAAAGGCATTATATGGTTTACATCTAGCTCCTAGAGCTTGGTATGAGACTCTATCTACCTATTTATTGGACAATAGATTTCAGAGAGGCCAGATAGATAAGACTTTGTTCATTAAAAGGGTCAAAGGTGATATTCTACTAGTTCAAGTATATGTAGATGATATCATTTGTAGGTCTACAAGGAATGAGATGTGTACTAGAAGATTGAAAGATGAAGCATAATAAAGTTATCTAGATGAGTTCTCAATGGGAGAGTTTTCACGATTCTTCTAGGAAGACTGCAAGTGACTCGAAAGATGATGGAATTTTCAATTTGTCAAACAAGGTAGTTAATGAAATCTTGAAGAAGTTTGGTTTTTCAACTGGAAGACAGCAAGTGCACCTATAGAAACTTCAAAGCCATTTCTCAAGGATGCAGAAGCTGAATATGTTGATGTTCACTTATATAGATTAATGATTGGATCATTGATGTACCTAACAGCTTCAAGGCCTGATATAATGTTTGTTGTATGTGCTTGTGTAAGATTTCAAGTCACACCTAAATTTCACATCTTCATGCTATGAAAAGAATCTTTATATACTTGAAAGGTCAACCTAAATTGGGCCTTTGGTATCCTAAGGACTCACCATTTGACTTGGAAGCTTATACTGACAGTGACTATGCTAGTGTAAGTTTAGACAGGAAATCCACAACAGGTTGTCAATTTCTTAAGAAGCAGATTGATTTCATGGTCAATCAAGAAGCCAAACCTATAGATTGCCAACTCTACTAACTGAAGCAGAGTAAAGTAGCTGCTTCAAGTATTTGCTAGCGGACAGTACTATAATTCAAAATTAAATGCTGGATTATGGTTACAACCTTCAATGATACAAAGATTTTCATTGATAATGAAAAGCCCAATCTCTGCATATTAAGTAATCCAGTGCTCACTCAAAGACTAAGCACATTGAGATTAAACATCACTTCATGAGAGATTCAAATGAGAAGAAGCTTATTCAGATGATCAAGATTCACATAGATCAGAATGTTGCAGATTTGCTCACAAAAGCATTTGATGTTGGCAGGTTTCAATATCTGATTGCAAGTACTGGAATGCTTAACCTCAGAAGTATTGATTAAGGGGATGATAATTATGTTAATATGCAGCGGAGTATGCACAAATGATGCTTGAAACAGTAGCTGACGATGCAATTCAAGTTAGTACTGTTGGTCCAACTTACTACTGGTATGTATAAGTACTACTGCTGTTATAATTAATACTGTGAGCATTGAGAGAAAGCAAAAACAGAGAGAGAGAAACATTGAGCCTAAAAGAATTGAGAGAAAGCAAAAACAAACAGAGAGAAAAAATAAGCTTAAAAGAATTGAGAGAAAGCAAAAACAGAGAGAGAGAAACATTGAGCTTAAAAGAATTGAGAGAAAGCAAAAACAAACAGAGAGAAAAAATAAGCTTAAAAGAATTAAGAGAAAGCAAAAACAGACAGAGAGAATTGTAAGCAAAACGAATTGAGAGATAGTTCAAAAACAGAAAGAGAGCTTGTGAGAATCAAAATTGATGATGAAAATGCTTTTTGGAATGACTTTGAGGTTAAGACTGGTACCTCAAAAGTTAATATTGCTAGGCATTACTTAGTACTGCTAGGCATTATTTAGTACTGTTAGTCTAAAACTTAGTACTACTAGGCATTACTTAGTACTGTTAGGCTAAATTTAGTACTGCTATAATGCTATTAGTACTGTTTGGGGCATAACAGATTTTTGGAAATTAAATATAGCCGTTGAGATATTTCTGCCAAATATTTTGCTTATAGGTGTCCTTAATTTGGATAATTCTTGATCTTTCTTTCACTTATAAGATTTCTTCAAGATAAAGAATCGATTTTATTCAGTTGGTCCAATCAAAACCTTAAGTGCTCTCTATATAATCTCAATTGACTTTGCCAAACACACATACTCTCATAAACGAACCTAACCCAGACCTTAATCAATCTTTTCTCAATCAACAATGGCGAATTTGGAGTTCTGTGACACACACAACATGGTCGCTTACTTAAAAAAATAGAGGGAAGTGGAGGATTTCACCAGATAGTGAATTTTCTCAATTCTAGTCATATAAGGTATGCTCTTACAGAAAATCCCACTATCTATGTTTTATTCATCCAGCAGTTTTGGAACACTGCTACTGCCAGAACACTAGATAATGGAGAGATGGAAATAACTGCTACAATAGATGGGAAAGTTAAGATTGTTTCTGAGGCATCTATTAGGAGGCATCTCAAGTTAGAAGATTCTGATCGTATTAGTAATTTGCCTACTACTGAAATTTTTGAGCAACTTGCTCTTATGGGGTACGTGTCTAATAATGACAAATTAACCTTTCAAAAAGGACACTTTTCCCCTCAATGGAGGTTTTTTATCCATACCATCCTTTATTGTTTAAGTTCTAAGAAAACTGTTTGGGAATAATTTAGTAGCAATATAGCAACTGCTATCATTTGCTTGGCCACAAACAGAACTTTTGATTTCTCTAAGATGATTTCTAATGGAATGGTGAAAAACTTGGAAAGTAAACACAAATTTTTGATGTATCCAAGATTTATTCAAGTCTTTTTAAACAAGCACACGAGACTGCTTCTACCTCATAACAGAACTTATATTGCTCCTACCCTTACACACAAACATTTTAGCAATATGAGGAGGGCTTCTAAGGGTTATACTAGGATGGACATTCCATTGTTTCCAACAATGCTTGTTTAGGGTCCAGTTGTTCAGGGTAAAGGATCAACAGTCCTAGTTGAGTCCCATCACACACCCACCAGTGCTCCATCAACCTCACAACCACCAAGTTCATCACCCTCTAGGAGAACTACCATACAGGAATCTATGGTTCCTCAGCCCAGATCTCCTACTCAGACTAATGTAGCAAATGAGGCTGCTTCCACAGGTGTGGATGTCAGACATGGAGGGGCTGCCTCTAATGTCACTAGCTTAGATGCAAGACATGGCAGTGGTAACATTGATAAGACCCTATCCATGCCTCATGATTCACCTCTCCCAAGAGTTCACACACTTAGAAGTGATGAGGGCAGAATGCAACACAATGAATTGATGGATTTGGTTACAAAATTCTCTCACTTTTATAAAATGTTGTAAACATTTTATAAACATTACAAAACATTTTCTACAATTAAAATAAATGTTTTATACAAAATAAAAATTTTGAAATTCAAATTTTTAGACCTAAAACGGCTAGAAAAGTTTCAGAAAATTCCCCCTACACAAAAGACAAACTGGGGAAGCCCTTAGTCTGGGCGGCCCCCTTAAATACTCCACGCCGGCCCCTTTAAATTAAAGTGGAACCAACCACCTATTTATGGGGACCGCCCATAGGTATTCGCTACCCTCGAGTTTGCTCTATATATACGGGACTCTTTCCCTATTATTTTCTCCCTTTTGCACTATTCTTTCTGCTCAAAAAAGCCCACATTTCCTATCTAAAATCTTTTGACATTTTATTCATCATAAAGCTTTGTTTCCATGTGATCAAGCTTAATTTCCTCAAGTGCAAGAGAAGAATACTTTCATATTCAAGTGCAAGATGTATTTACACCTAAAGTGTGTATTGCAATCTTGTTGCAACCATATCACATATTTGTTAATTCAATTGTATATTTGATTTTTGTGTGTAGTAGCAGATTTTGGGATCGTTGTAATTATATTTAATTTGTGGTGGATTTCGACCCAAGTTAGGGGTTAGATGTTGTGTTTTAAGTAGAGTGGTGAAGTTAAGTTGTCGAAGTTGTATTGAAGCTGTTGAAGAAGTCGTGTAGTTGTGTAAGTCACTTGTGAACCAAGTCGTGAAGTTGTTTTTGTTGTGATAGATTGGGTTTAGTAAGGATTAGATCTCGACATTTAGTTTGTGTCGTAAATCGGATGATGTAAGCAACGTTGTGTACGGTTTTTTCTTCGCCATAAGGAGTTGGTTGACATAGTGAGAAAACTATCGTGTTCACGGTGATCGGGGACGTGGTGTTGGGCGAAGAGGTGGCTCTTAGTTACCCGTTACCACTTTTCAATCCTTGCGTGTGGTTGTGATTGTTCTTACTCTTATCTCTTGTAATAACATTTCTTTCTCATATAATGTTATATTGTTTGTTTAGATATGTTTTTTTTCATATTGTGCAAGTATGGAATTGACTATATTGTCGATATCTAAAATTTACAAACATTTTTATAATATATTATTAAAAAAGCGGGTGTTTATATTCATTACCCAAATTCTTGTTGTTCCACATTTGGTATTACATGGCCACGATTATTAATCATGTGTGTTAATGTATATGTGGTATTTTTGGTTTATCGTGTAATAGAGATTTGGTATGCACAGATTTTTTATGTAGTTGGGATTCGTGGCTAAGTAAACTATATTGGGGATAAGTTGATGGTTGTTGTTTTGGTAGTTATTATTGTGGCGTAATCAGATGGGAAGGCAATAGAGCGAGATCTTTGGCATGTTATTAACGATCGTGATTTTCATCTATCCAATAATAATCCGAACTAAAAAGGATGAATCTTGTACCATATCATAAACAAAACGTTGATCTAAAAGAAACTTGCTAAAAATATTGAAGCCAAAATGGTAATTATAATGCTCTACCACGAAAAGAATTATAATAGAATTTTTTATTGTGTCAAACGCAAAAAAGAAATTTGGGATACTTTGATTAAATCACTACATCCAGGTAATAATTAAGTCAAAGCTAAAAAATAAAAATACTTCTTGTTCAACAGTATGAAAATTCTTGATTCCGTAAGGAGGAATCAATAGATAATGCTTTGCTAACATTTAACACTTCTATTATTACTTGTCTAAAAGTTCTTGATGATAGTTTTTCGAAGAATGAATTGCTGTTAGGAAATTTCTTAGGGCATTGCATCCTAATGGAGCGCAAAATTCAGGGCTTTTTTGGAAAGAATCAAAGATTCTAACATACTCTATCACTGGAAGAAACTTATTGGAAGTTTAAAGGTTTTTCTTATAAAGAAATTAATTAAGAAAAGATTCTTGAACCGTCCAAAAGCAAAAGATAACAAAGTTAGATCTATTGCCTTGAAAATGCTAGAAGGAATTTTAGTGATAACGATAGCTCAACCTCGTTAGTGTAGATGAAGATTACGCCATGGCCCATTAAGTGACTTTCAAGAAATATTCAAAAAGCCGAGGACGATTCATCAAGACAACCATATGAAGAAGGAGAACATCATTCTAAAGAAAATAAAGTACTGACAAAATGGAAAAAAGGCGAAAGGAAATTGCTTTAAGGTGGTGATCCAATCTTTCGTCGAAGAATGTCCAAAACTAATCAAGATACGTTATCTAGGGTATAAAATAGGTAGGAAGTAATTGATGAAATTGTTAAATTATGTCAAGACCTCAAGCTTGAAAATAAGAAGCTTAGAAAGGAAATATTAGGCTAAACTCACAATTGAATGATAGTAGGTCACTCACTTATGAAAATAATAAGTTCTTAAAATCTTCCGGAGATAAATCCGGTTAGGTTTTAATTTTACCTAAGGATAGACCAAAAGTCAAAAAGTCAAGTCAGACCCAAAAAGTCAAAGGGTAAAATCGTCATTCGAAATTTCGAAAATTCTCGGGATGTTGCAAAAGGTATTGTGGACATTACTGAGCTCTTCAGGAAGCTCAAGTTTATATGCCATAGGACCAATCCGTTCAAGGATTTTGAATGGTCCAATGTACCCGGGATTAAGCTTTCCTCGTTTTCCGAATCGGATGACACCTTTACGAGGTGATACTTTCAACATAACACGATCTCCAACTTGAAATTCTAAAGGCTTTCCCCCGACATTGGCGTAACTTCTTTCCCGATCTCTTGCAGCTTGCAAGCATTGTCGAATTTGCACTATCTTCTCAGTGGTTTCATGGATTATTTCTGGTCCTGTAAGTTGAACATCTCTAACTTCGGCCCAACAAACAGGCGATCTGCACTTTCAACCATAGAGTGCTTCAAACGGTGCTGCCTTAATACTAGCATGATAACTGTTATTGTAAGAGAATTCCACCAATGGTAAGTGTCTTTCCCATTCTTTTCCAAAGTCTATGACAGAAGCTCGAAGCATGTCTTTGAGTGTTTGGATGGTTCTTTCAATTTGTCCATCGGTTTCGGGATGATATGTCGTACTCATGTCTAATTGACTACCCAAGGCACTTTGTAGTGATTGCCAGAATCTAGATGTGAAATTACTGTCATGATCCGAGATGATGGATACTGGCACACCATGCCGAGAGACTATTTCTTTGATGTACAACCTGGTAAGGGTTTCCATACTATCTGTCTCTCGGGTAGGTATGAAATGTGTGGATTTTGTAAGGCGATCGTCAATGACCCAAATTGTGTCATGTCCTTTTGATGTTTTGGGAAGTTTTGTAACAAAGTCCATTGTTATTATTTCCTATTTCCACAAAGGAATCTCTGGTTGAACAAGTAAGCCAGATGGCTTCTGACATTCTGCCTTAACTCTAGAACATGTCAAACATTTGCCAACATATTCTGCGATGATTGCCTTCATGTTAGGCCACCAATAGAGTTTCTTTAGATCCTGGTACATTTTGTCAAAACCTGGGTGAATAGAATACTTCGATTTATGAGATTCATGCATGATCAAGTCCCTCAGATTACCAAAGAGTGGTAACCAACTTCGGTTCTTGATACAACGGGTTCCACCAGGACGTACTTCAAATGCTTTGTCCATTCCTCATAAGTTCTCAGCTTTAATGTTTTCTTCCTTGAGTGCTTCAGTTTGAGCTTCGAAAATTTATGATGGTAGTTTTGGATGAACGGTCATGATTAATCCTCTAACTCGGAGAGGTTTGATTCGTTCCTTTTGGCTTAAGGCATCTGCTACGACATTTGCCTTTCCAGGGTGATAACGAATCTCACAATCATAATCTGCAAGCAAAACCAACAGCGTTGTCTCATGTTCAACTCTTTCTGATCAAGGATGTGCTAAATACTTTTATGATCAGTGAACATAGTACATTTGGTGCCATATAGATAATGTCTCCAAATTTTAATAGCGAACACTACTGCTCCAAATTCAAGATCATGAGTGGTATAGTTTTCTTCATTAGGCTTAAGTTGTAGGGATGCATATGCAATAACATTCTCTCTTTGCATTAATACCGTTCCCAAACCTTGATGGGATGCATCACAGTAAACAACAAAATCGTCATTTCCTTTGAGTAATGCTAAGATTGGAGCTTCACATAGCTTCTGCTTTAGCAGTTGAAAAGCCGATTCTTGGTCGTCGCCTCAAATATACTTCTTGTTTTTCTGGGTTAATTTAGTCAAAGATTTTGCAATCTTCGAAAAATCTTTGATAAATCTCTGATAATAGCCGGCAAGTCCTAAGAATTGACGAACTTCCGTGGGTGTAATAGGAGATGCCCAGTTCTTAACTGCTTCAATCTTGACGGGGTCAACATGAAGTCCTTGACTATCAATTAGGTGTCCAAGAAATTGCACGATACGAATCCAGAAATCACATTTGGAGAACTTGGCATACAACTTCTCTTTCTTGAGTAATTCTAGGATTATTCTCAGATGATTTGCGTGTTCTTCTTCGTTACGAGAGTAGATGAGAATATCATCGATGAACACTATCACAAATTTATCCAAGTATGGTTTACACACACGATTCATGAGATCCATGAATACAGCAGGTGCGTTAGTTAAACCAAATGGCATAACTTGAAATTCATAGTGTCCGTATCTTGTTCTGAAAGCAGTCTTAGGAATATCTTCATCCCTCACTCTCAGTTGATGATAACCTGATCTTAGGTCGATTTTTGAGTAGACACTCGAACCTTGAAGTTGGTCGAATAAGTCATCGATTCTGGGTAATGGGTAACGATTCTTTACAGTAAGTTTATTCAACTCCCGGTAATCGATACACATTCTGAAAGATCCGTCTTTCTTTTTAACAAATAAGACAGGAGCTCCCCAGGGTGAAGTACTTGGTCGTATAAAACCTCGGTCTGACAATTCTTGAAGTTGATTAGATAGTTCCTGCATTTCTGAAGGAGCTAATCTATAAGGTGCGCGGGCTACAGGTGCTGCTCCGGGAATTAGATCGATTTGGAATTCTACTTGGCGAACGGGAGGGAGGCCAGGTAGATCTTCAGGAAAAACTTCTGGGAATTCTCTAACTACGGGAATATCTTCTAATCTCTTCTCGTCTGACTTCTTCTTCTCCGTTACTTGGATCATGAAAACTTGACAACCTCGGGATATGTATCGTTCGGTTTTTATACAAGATATGAGATTTAGTCGGGTCTTACTTCGGTCACCTCGAATGATCAAAGTTTCATCGTCAATAGGAATGTGAACGACTTTCTCGTCACAGAGAATTTTGGCATGATACTTGGACAACCAGTCCATACCGATGACAACGTCGAAACTACCGAGTTTAATCGGCATGAGATCGATTTTGAAAGATTGATTTAGCAAGGTTAGGGTGCAACCCTGGATAACGGTGTTTGTGCTTACTAGGTTTCTGTCAGCCATTTCGATATCGTAAAAGGTATCTATTGTAATAGGCAGGATATTTAGCATAGAGGCAAGAGATGTGGATATGAAGCTTTTATCGGCTCTAGAATCAAATAATACTCTAGCTAAATGCTGGTTTAGGAGAAACATACCCGTAACTACGTTCGGGTCTTGATGAGCATTCCTATCCCTTAGCATGTAGGCTCTTCCCTGGGCATTGATGTTGGTCTTTCGGCACTGATTTATATAATGCCTTTTTTCTCCACAGGCATGAAAAATAACTGTCACTGGTAGCTGATTACTTCCAGTGGCTGGCCTTTTGTTTCGGTAGTTCTTAGTCAAATGGCCCACCTTGTTGCAAGTATTACACTTAACAGTACAAGGTCCGGTGTGATGGAGATCACATTTTCTACATAATGGGAGGTTTCCGGCATACCTATTGTTCTCAGCAGGAGTGGCAGCATAAGCCTTGGCAGCTTCTTGCCTTCGGTTCTGTTGTGGTTGGTGATTATTGTAGTGGTTGTTGGTGTTGGTGTTACGGTAGTTGTTGTTGTTGAAAGTTCTTCTGTCGTCAAACTTTCGTTTGTGATCACTTGATACTTGCACCGGAGTGTGCTTTGTTACCTGATCCATTAGCCTCTGGGCTATGTTAATGGCTTCCTCTAGAGTTTGAGGTTTAGAGGCGGTAACATTCCCTTCAATACTTCGAGGCAATCCACCGATGAAAACTTCTATCATTTTCTCAGAATTTGGCACCATAGAAGACATAAGGTTGCCAATTCCTGGAATCTTCTCACATATGTCTTGAGATCATTCCCCTTCACAGTCAGATGGTAAAATTCGTCTTCCATCTTCTGGACCTCAGTTCGGGGACAATACTTCTTTATCAAAAGCTTTTTGAATTCAACCCAGGTAATCTTGTAAGCTTCTTCTATCCTAATAGGTTGGGCAAAAGAATTCCACCAGGATAGAGCTTCTTCAGTTAAAGTACCAGTAGCAAACTTTACCTTGCAGTCTTCAGTACAGTTGCTACGGGAAAACACTGATTCAGTTTGCTCAAACCAGCGGATAAGTCTAATAGCTCCTTCTGAACCTTTAAAATTGAAAGTTTGGCAGCTCATGAACTCTTTGTAGCTACACTTTCTTGCTACAGGAGCTTCTCTTTCTCCGGTGTTCCTATTGGTATTATCAGCATTTGCCATTGTTACAACTTTTGCTTCTAGAGCTGCGGGTAACACTAGTCTGCCAAATAGTTGTCCTGATGACCAAGCTTGAGTCATGGCTGGTGCTTCAGATGTGAATGTCCTTTTTGGGAGGCTTTCTATCAACAATAAGACTATCAGTATTAAGAATGTATCATAATTCTTTCCTTAAAATGCTTAAGGTTCAAAAATAAACATTGTCACAATAGTGATATCATAGATACTTATTTGATATGAATTCTAACAAGCATCTAACTTATTAGTTTATTTTCTAGGGGTCACGGTAAGATTCATAATGATGAAGACGGAGATGTAATATAGGACACAGGATGAATATAAAACGGGATCACCATTATATTATATTATGAACAACTTGCCTTTGTACTGTACATAGTCAAAATTTGACAAGTGTTGTTATTTATACCACACATCCCGTGGCTAGGTTCTAACAAAAGCTATAACTAGTATCTAATCTAGTAGTCCGATGGTCCTTCCTGGCTGTTCTTGTGTTCATAGATTGCATTCAGAAGACTTTCCTTATCTGCTTGGTGATGAACCTGGATATCTTCGATGATTTGTTCTAGATTAGCAATCCTGAAGCGAGCCAGAGCAATCTTGTTGTTATTTCCCATTTGCTTTCTTTGAAGTTTAGCAATTTGAGTATGAGACTCTCAGAGTTCAGCTTCCAGATTGTCAAAATCTTGTTGCATGATCACCTGACCTTTTCCAAGACCTTCAATTTTGTCTTCTATGTTCTCAATGCGGTCAAGAGAGAGCTCATCTAGGTGATTAAAATTTCCTCAATTTGTTCCTCATAACGTTCCAAACTTATCTTACGAGAGCTTTCTCCTATCTTAAATGCTTGAGGTAGGGCAGAAGTAAAAGGAGGTGATGGTCATTGGCCTCTCGTTTCTTAAGTGGAAATAATTCCTCAGGAAGAAAGAATTCTTGAGAATTAAACATTAGAGATAGCATTGAAGATGGAGGCACAATAGTTGGCGGTGGAATAGGTGATTCTTTAGCATAATATGCTTGCATGACCTTCATATAGGGGTCATCATGAAAAAATGAAAGAGTTGGTGAAGCTATTGGAACTAAACCAATTGAGTTATTTGAAGAGCTAGAATAAGTATTTCCTAGTGAAGCTGGGGAATAGTCCAGTGAAGCCGGATTAGTCTGGAAAGTTAGAGGAAAAACAATCCTCAATATCGGAAGTAGGGTGATTGAGAGAAGACATCACTCTGTTAACAACCCAGCAGTAAATAACATAAGTTATTTATATAATAGTATAATATGTAGATACAATATAATGCCTAAAAACATTACTAATATTTTAAACATCTTTACGTTTTGATAATCACAAAATATAAAAACATTCATGTAAAATTAACGTAAACAAGTAACTAGTAGTAAATTTTTCATTCGAAATTTATGTCACTTCAAGTTTGAAATACAATAAATGCTTAATGCATTTTATGATCAAAGGAAATTTTTATTCAACCTCACACTTTTATAAAATGTTGTAAACATTTTTATAAACATTACAAAACATTTTCTACAATTAAAAGAAATATTTTATTCAAAATAAACATTTTAAAATTCAAATTTTCGGACCTAAAACGGCTAGAAAAGTTCCAGAAAATTCCCCCTACACAAAAGACAAACTGGGGAGCCCCTAGTCTAGGGCGGCCCCCTTAATTTTAAGGGGACCGCCCACCTATTTAAGGGGACCGCCCATAGACTGACGCTCCTCCAGTTTGTCCTATAAATACTGGACTTTTCCCCACTATTTTCTCACCTTTTGCACTCATTCTTTCTGTTCTAAAACAACCCACACATCTCACTAAAATCCTTTGATCATTTAATCATAAAGCTTTGTTTTCAAGTGATCCAAGCTCAATTCCTCAAGTGCAAGAGAAGAATACTTTCATCATCAAGTGAAGAAGTATTACACCTCAAGTGTATATTGCAATCTTGTTGCATCCATATCACATATTTGTAAATCAATTGTATATCTTGTATTTGTGTGTAGTAGCTAGATCTTGGCGATCTTTGTAAGTATAGTTAGATCGTGGTGATCTTACCAAGTAGTGTTAGATAGTTGTGATATAAGTAGTGTGGTGAAGTGAAGTCGCAAAGTTGTGAAGAAGTCGTGAACAAGTAGTGAAGTCGTGTTGTGATAGATTGGTTCTAGCTAAGATTAGAACTCGACATTTAGCTTTGTGTCGTAAATCGGTGTAAGCAACGTTGTGTACGGTTTTCTCCGCCATAAGGGAGTTTGTTGACATAGTGAAGAAAACTCTCGAGTTTGGTGCTCGGGGAGTGGAGTAGGGCGAAGAGGTGCTTCATTGCCGAACCACTATAAATCCTTGCGTTGTGGTTTGATTGTTCTTACTCTTATCTCTTGTCTTACATTACTTTCTCATATCATTCTATTGATTGTTTAGATAAGATAATTGTTTCATATTGTGCAGTGTTTGAATTCACATAAGTCGAATCTAAAATTTTACAAACACTTTAAAATCTTAAAATAAAAAGCGGTAAACTATTCAAATCCCCCTGATAGTTGTTCTACAATGGTATAAGAGCTACGTCAACATGATTTTAAATTAAATTGTATTTTGAAAACTTGGAATCGATTATGGAATCGCGAAATAATATTTTAGAAGGGCAATCTATGCAAAGACCACCACTATTTGAAAGTGATGGATTTATTTATTGGAAAAATAGATTCGAAACTTATGTGAAATCAAAAGATCTAGATTAAGTAAAATAAACCTTTGGCATATTATACGATGGTGATTTTCCTCCTATTCAAAATAATCCCGAAACTAAAAAGCATGAAATTGTACTGTTTTATAAACAAAACGATGATCTTAAAAAGAAACTTACTAAAAATAATGAAGCTAAAATAGTAATTTTTAATGTTTTACCACGTAAAGAATATGAAAGAATTTTTATGTGTCAAACCGCAAAATTTTTTTGGGATACTTTGTTAATCACTCTTAAGGTAATATAAGTCAAAGCTAACAATTAGATCTTCTTGTTCAATCTATATGAACATTCATGATTCCGGAAGAGGAATCATTAGAAGAATGCATTTGCTAAATTTAACACTATTATTACTAGTCTAAAAGCACTTGATGAAAGTTTTTCTAGCAAGAATTGTGTAAGGAAATTTCTAAGGGCATTACATCCTAAATGGTGTGTAAAAGTCATGGCGATTGAAGAATCAAATAATCTAACAACTCTATCACTTGACGAACTCATTGGAAATTTGAAGGTTTATGAAGAAGTAATTAAGAAAGATTCCAAAACCGTCAAAAGCAAAAAGGAACAAAGTAGATCTATTGCCTTGAAAGCTAGAAAGGAATCTAGTGATGATGATAGCTCAACCTCCGATAGTGAAGATGAAGAATACGCCATGGCCGTAAGAGACTTCAAGAAATTCTTCAAAAGACGAGGACGATTCGTAAGACAACCACATAAAGAGAGAAAATCATTCCAAAGAAATAAAGACGACAAAAATGGCAAAGGCGAAAGAAAATGCTTTAAGTGTGGAGATCCAAATCATCTCATCGGAGAATGTCCGAAACAATCAAAATATCAAAATCAAAAGGCGTTTGTTGGAGGATCTTGGAGTGATAGCGACGAAGATGAAGAGGAGAAGACAAAGGACGAAAAGTGCCTTATGGCTAAAGCTTCTAATGAGGTACTTTCCGAAACCGAATACTTTAGTGATAACCAATCATCATTAGACGAAAATGACTTAGATAGTGAATATAGTAGACTATGCAAAATAGGACTAAAAGTCATGGCTAAAAATAAAACTCTAAAACAAGCTAAAATAGAATTAGAGAATGAAGTTCTAGAATTAAAAGATAAATTATCTAGGTTAGAAAAAGGTAAGGAAGTAAATGAAGAATGCAAATTATGTCAAGACCTTAAGTTTGAAAATGAGAAGCTTAGAAAAGAAATATCTAGGCTAAATCAATTTAATGATAGTAGTCACTCAC
The DNA here is from genome assembly GCA_026074375.1 of Tanacetum coccineum. NCBI lineage: Eukaryota > Viridiplantae > Streptophyta > Magnoliopsida > Asterales > Asteraceae > Tanacetum > Tanacetum coccineum. The sequence goes on along the minus strand of BQNB010036595.1, from coordinate 26,463 downwards.
TTAAGAAAATAATAAGTTCTCAAAAACCTTCCGGAGATAAATCCGGTTTAGGATTTAATTTTACCAAAGGGTCACCTAGCGAAACCAAACAAGTAAATTTTGTAAGAGCTCAAGAAGTCGAGTCGAATGAAAAATTGATAGAATCAAACCCAAACTCAAAACCAAAATTTATACTTATAAACAATACTAAAATTCCTATTGCAAGTGATGATGAGGTAAAACGTTTTTACAAACCTTCCTTAAAACCCGGAGTCGGATTTACTAAACCCACAATGAGGTCTAAAACACCTCCTCCGAGAAGAAAAGAAAACTTTCATCCTCGTTCCAAAACACCTCAACCTAGGAGAGACCAAGGTAGACCAATTACTCTAACACTAATCACACAATGTGGAATCATCCACACCAACCAAGCTTTACTTAATGTGAAAGATGTTCACCGTGCATGTGTTCGAATCAAATGCAAGACATGTTCGGAAACAATAACTTCGGACCCATGAAAAGATGGGGACCAAATGGCTAAATCATCATATCTTCCGAGGTTAATCATCTACAAGCATCCTTTGGCTTTCGTCAAACAAATTTAAGAACTCATATAGGATTTCCATAAATTCTCATCCTTAAAGCTTGTCACCCGGGTGACCCGGGTTCGATCCCCGGCAATGGCGCCAAAAACTTGGTGTATAAAGTTTTAATACTCGTAATAATATCTAAAGTATAGAAATTTCCAAAACTACCCTTGAGGACAAAGGTAGAAGGAAAAATCTTACCAAAATACTACACGTTTAACCGGTAAGTGATTACCGGGTCGTTTTCTCAAAGATTTATGAAATTAAAACCTCGTTTGTTATTTGGACAATGAATTGAATTGGTTCGAAGATGATTTGTTTTCTAAAATCCTAATAGTGAGGAAATAAAGGCACAATTAAATCTAACTACAAGAAAAACGATAACGAGAAATAGAGTAAATAGGACAAATAAGCTAGAACACTGAAATTAAACCCTAAATACTTTTCTAAACTTTTTCTAATCCTAAATGACTATTAAAAAGTAAAAAGCTAAAGAAATTCTAAACTAAAAGTAATTTGAACTAAAAACGAAGAAAACGAGAACGGGGATCGAATCCCGTTCTTTAAAATTTGAACTTTCAAAATATTAACCCTACGGAAGTAAATTTCAACCCAAGCCTAGAGTATGACAAAAGAAAATTTTATAAAAAAGAAAATTATTTTTTTGATTATTTTTCTATTTTTTATGATTTTTTAAAGTTTATAACAAAAATAAATGATTAAAAATACTAAACTTTGAGTTATAAATCTAAGAAAAATACTAAGAATAGCTTAAGATAAACAGAATGCAGGAATAATGTAAAAACTTAAAAAGCTAAACTAAATAAGCCGGGAAAAAGCTTTTAAGCACTCGAAGTGCTTTTCTATATTAAAACTCAAAAAAGGGTTAAGAGATTAGATTGTGCAAAGTTGGACGTAAAAGTCCCAAGGGCGCGTTAGTGAGGGTGTGTGTTGTGAGGTTTATAAAAGGGTGAGACTAGGTTGAGGTCGGGGGTTTGAGTCTTGCTCAGCCCCGACTTCCTTGGTTTCCCTTTTTTTTTATTTTGCAAAAACCTAAAAAGCAAAGTTGTAAAACAGCTTATAATAAGCTATTTTTGTGAAAACAACTTTTCTAAAAGCTAATCAATAAGCCATTAAATGAGCTTAAAACAGACAGAAAGTACTTAACTACTTTTTTTTTACTTTTTACAAAACTTAATAAGCTAGAACTATAATAAGTAAAGGCTAGAACCAAATAAGCTATAAGTGACCTAAAACTATACTAATAAGCTAGTCTATACTAGAAATAAGCAAAAAGAAAGGGCAATAAGCTGAAAAAAATAAACAACATGGACAATACTGCAAACCAAACAGGCCTGAACAGGCAACTTAGAGCTTAATTTTAAGTACTCTAATGGAACCTTATGGCAAATCAGTTTATTCTACCTTAAAGTTCAGCTAATAAGCTACTTAAAACTACCAGCAAAATACATTTTGAAATTAAAATGAACACTGAAAAAGTGAAATGAAAAAGCTACCTGAGTTATTTTAACTATGATTTGGTTTTTTAATGAAAAGACTAAATAAGCTAAAACCTAACCTAAATAAGCTATGAACCACTAAACATTAACCTAATAAGCTAGTTTAAACAACAACTAAACAAAAACTTAAGCTATAAGCTAGAAATCTCAAATAAGCTCTTTGACAAAAACTGTTAACCCAAACAGTCCATAAGGGCAACTTTGAGCTTATTTTTCAATAAGCTAAAGGATCCTTATGGACTTTTGGCTTATTACACTAAAAAGAGTACCTAAAATACTACTTAAAACAATAATTGAAAAACATTTTGAAATTTAAATGAATAATGAAAATTCTAAATGAAAACTGCTTATTAACTCAGTAGGAGCTGAGTATGTTTTTTATTTTCAAAAGATAAAATGCTGATTTTGAGCTTAAAAACAGATAAGCAAATGAACTTCTTAAAACAAATCAAGCTCAAACTGATTTAAAGTAGCCTATAATCTACTTGTATACTTAAAATCAAGATCTAAGAACTGTTATTACCCTCTGAAAATTTGAATTGAAAAAGGCTGTTTGTCATTATTATGCTGCTGATGCATTTGACCACCAAGTGAACCAATTCTCAAATCCAACAATTGCAGGCTATAGGACTAGTTTCTACTACTTTAAAAATACTAAAGTAAATGCAAAAATAACAAAACCAATGGCTAAAAGAGACTTGAGCTAAAAATGCTAGACTAATTAAACTTATACTAACAGAATCTAATAACTATCTACTAACTTGATTGAAAACTAGATTTTAACATTTAAGCACCTTAAATCCTTTCACCATAAACCTTAAAATGATGATTTGAGTCAAGTTAAAGGACCAAAGGAGTCTTGGCAGTACTAACTCAAGTTAGTACTGCCTTGTCCCAAACACCCCTTTAAATAACTAAAATTCATTTTTAGCTTATATTTTTGAAATTTAATGTACAAAGTTAAAATACTAGATAGTCATAAGCTATAAATAGACCTAATAAGCAGATTTGAACAAACTAATAAGCTAGAACAATAAGCTATAAGCTAAACTAATATTTTTGGTTTTTCAAACTGTTTCTTTTTTATAAAAACTACTTGCAAACTAAATTTTTTCCTAAGAAGTATACTAAATAAGCAACAGATAAGTACACTAAGCAGAAGTAAGCAATTCTAATCTATAATAAGCAATCAATAAGCAGTTTAAAGCTAATAAGCAAAATTTAAAGCTATAAAGGAAAATTTTAAGAAACTTACAATAGCCTATGCTCAAACAAGGCTACAATTGCTCCAAGAGCTGATCAACAAGCTCCAGCTTATCCTAGGATAAGCTGGTGTGGTCCTGGAAGCCCTTCCATTATTGGCTTCCCTTCCATTTAAGAAGCTGTGGTAATTTGATTGGAGGATTTAGAGTCTTATTAAGCTTAGTTAAGCTTTTGAAAGCTTAACTAAGTGAATACTAGCTTATTAGTTAAAATGATAGCTTATTGAGCTTAAAAGAGCATGATTAAACTAGATTGTTTATAAGGAAAAACATGAATTACACAATGAACTTAAATGAAAACAAACTTTTATTGATATAAGAGTAACTGATTACAAGTTGATAAAACAGAAATCTAAAAACAATAAGCTAAATGACTTCAATAAGGAAATTACATTTAAAAAACTAGATTAAATTCTACACTAAGCTAGACTAGATATTCCCTCTGTGAGTGAGAGTGGCCTCCTATTTATAGCAAGAGAAAGAAGCTTCTCGGTCTGTTACACGCTCCTTTTAGCTTTTGATCTTGGCCTTTGATTCCTTCTAATGATTGGATCCTCAATTGTGACCGTTGGATTAGAATGTAAGCACACGAATTGCCAAGCTGGCAATCCCACTTCTTTAGAGTGGTGTGCTTCTTTTGCATTGATTTCAGTGTAAAATTCCATTAAGAGGAGTGTTTATTTTTAATCCCGCGTGTCATTCTTGTGTAAGTCTTGACCAATCATAACACTTGGTGACGTTTTGCCTTTGCTGAATCATTGCTTGGCACTAAGCATCTTTTGGCCAAGTTAATTGTATTTTATCTGAGTAATTTTGAAGATGGTAAATTGGGGAAGACGGTGAAATAGTAACAAACGGGTTTTGGCGCCCTTTTCTTCTCTTTTGAACTTTATAACGTTTTTGTATTTGACTTGTGGTAAAAAGGGAAGTTTGACCTGGGCTCGGGATTTATAAAAAAAAAGAATTAGGCCGGTGTATGTTTGGGCTTGGGCAAGTGGTGAAAGATTTATACATTTTAATAGTTAACGACCGTTAGTCCTAAGGCTTTTAGGGACTAACGGTGTTATGAGTTTAGGGACTTATGGTGAAATTGTTTTAACATTAAGGGCTCATTTGGGATTTTGAGGGTTTTGTCTTATTGTGGGTTGACCAAGGGTTGACTTTGTTGACTTTGTTAGAAACTCCAGGCTCTTGTATACTCTATCCGTTCCCGTGTTCGTGTTTGTCCGGTTTTGACTGTTTTCTTGTGATTTTTGCATTATCCGTACCTACACATCACAAATGACAAAATAAGCAATATACAAGCATAATTTGCACAATTATTTCATTTTAAGGCCATTTTTGGTATAAAAATGATATGTGATTTCTCACATATCAAAATTCCCCAAACTAAGCGATTGTCATGTCCTCACGCAATGTTATGTGCCCTAAAACCAAATACCTCAAAACTTCCCCAAACTAATCCTTTAAAAAGTAGCAAAGTCTTTTGTGGGGAGAGTTAAGAAATCACAAGTTTTAAAACACCATATTTTCCCATTTTTCAAACTTTTTCCATTTTTTTAGCAACTAACTAGAATTTTCCGACTTTCATTATTTCCATACCGTTAGGGATCATAGAACAAGATCCATTTCGATCTGAGAATGCCCAAAAAAGGATAAATTCATCGTCCCCGACTTTTCACTTGCTCTAAACCAAGCTTAAAACGAAATCACTGTTAAATATCAATTAAGATGCTAACACTACTCATATTTGCAACTTGTGAACTTTTCACTCCCGATAATTATTATATCTTAGGTGAATGTGCTATTTTGAATTTCAACCATGGATCAACATTTTGCAAAATTCTATGCTTCACGTTCCACCTGAGAATAATGAGTTTGAAGGCGAGATCATCCCATGTAGCGACTTTCGTCTCGGCACATCCCAACCTTGCGGCTAAGTGACCAGGCTTTTGACACCCCACAAAGACTAGTATCGAGACTCACGGACCTTAGGTTTCAAAAACTCTCAGGTTTCCCTTATATACATAGCTAATTTAAAAGAACTTAAAATGAAATAGTCAAAGTTCAAAAGCATATTTAAATTTAACAAAAAGAGATCTATTTATTAATTCATATTAAACATAACATTTATGCAATTGTAACCCTCGACCTTTTAGAAGGCTGCAACATCGGTTGTGAGCCGGCAAGATGCAGCAAACTTTTATCAGTCTCGGATTTTTATTCTTACTATGGGCTTTCTTTAGAAGACTACCACATCGGTTGTGAGCCGGCAAGAGGTAGTAAACTTTTATCAGCCCACAGTTTTTATTATTATTATATATATTTTATTATATTTTTTTTTTCATTTCATTTTTTTTACTTTATATAAAGAAGACTTCTTTTTGAAAAATTCAAGTATAAGTTTGAACTAAGACTAAAATTTTTGCTATATACTACATAAAAAATTATTGATTTAAGTTTAATCTCCAAAAACAGCACGTATTATTAATCCGGTTAGGAGTTTATGGGAGAAAAAGCCACAGATTACATACATGAGCTCTTAAGATTTTCAAATAATCTTTGTTTTGCATCCCACTCATACTTAACTCTATCATTTTTCGTTCTTCGCGAATTTCCGCGAACGCTTAGCCTAAAAGTTAAGGAACAAGCTAGAGCTCAACACTCTCGATCGAGTCAAAATTTATTCTTATTCTACCTAGCAGGAAAGTCAAAATTGTGACAAAACAGTTATTTTATTTTTTGAAAATTTTAAATTTTTTCATTTTTTTAAAAAATTTGGTGGGAAAACGGGGTACGTGAGAACAATGGCAAAAGTAGGTAATATCATATCGAAGATATACTAAATTCCCCAAACTAAGTGATTTCCGTGTTCTCACGCAATGTTATATGCCCTAAAACCAAATACCTCAAAACTTCCCCAAACTAATCCTTTGAAAAGTAGCAAAGTCTTTTGTGTGGAGAGTTAAGAAATCACAAGTTTTAAAACACCATATTTTCCCATTTTTCAAACCTTTTCCCTTTTTTTCACTAACTAGAATATTCTGACTTTCATTATTTCCATAACCGTTAGGGATCATAGAACAAGATGCATTTCGATCCGAGAATGCCCCAAAAAGGATAAATTCATCATCCTCGGCTGTTTACTTACTCTAAACCAAGCTTAAAACGAAATCACAGTTAAATATTAGTTAAGATGCTAACACTACTCATATTTGTAACTTGTGAACTTTTCACTCTCGACAATTATTATATCTTAGGTGTATGTGCTATTTTAAATTTCAACCTTGGATCAATGTTTTACAAAATTATTTGCTTCACGTTCCACCCGAGAATAATGAGTTTGAAGGCGAGATCATCATATGTTGCGACTTTCGTCTCGGCACATCCCAACCTTGCGGCTAAGTGACTAGGCTTTTTACACCCCACAGAGACTAGTATCGGGACTCACGGACCTTAGGTTTCAAAAACTCTTAGATTTCCCGTATACAGCTTATTTTAAAAACTTAAAATGAATTTGTCAAAGTTCAAAAGCATATTTAAATTTAACAAAAAGAGATCTATTTATTAATTCACACTTAATATTAAACATAACATTGATTGCAATTGTAACCCTCGACCTTTTAGAAGGCTGTAACATCGGTTGTGAGCCGGCAAGATGCAACAAACTTTTATCAGTCTCGGATTTTTATTCTTACTATGGGCTTTCTTTAGAAGACTACCGCATCGGTTGTGAGCCGGCAAGAGGTAGTAAACTTTTATCAGCCCACGGCTTATATTTATTATATTTTTTCATTTTTCATCATTTTTTATTTATTTTTAAATATAATATATAGAGAAGATTTCTTTTTGAAAAATTCAAGTATAAGTTTGAACTAAGACTAAAATTTTTGCTATACACTACATAAAAATTGTTGATTTAACGTGTAATCTCCATAAACAGCAGTTTTATTAATCCGGTTAGGGCTTTATGGGATAGAAAGCCCAGATTAATACATGAGCTCTTAGATTTCAAAATGAGCCTTGTTTTTGCATCCCACTTCATACTTACTTAGTATTTTTGTTTCTTCGCGAATTCTACGGAACGCTTAGCTAAAGTTAAGGAACAAGCTAGAGCTCAACACGCTCGTTGAGTCTCAAAAATGTATTCTTATTCACCCACCAGGAAAGTCAAAATTGTGTACAAACACCTTTATTTTATTTTTTAAAAATTTTAAATTTTTTCCAATTTTTTTAAGTGTGGTGGGGAAACAGGAGTACGTGGCAGAACAAATGGCAAAAGTAGGGTCAGATTCATATCGAGATATACTACCCCATCCTAAAATTAAACATTGTCTCATGTTTCCTGTCCTAAGGCTCAAACCCCTATACTTCAAACTCAAAAAGGCGAATGCATGCCTAAGCATGAAGAGAGCATCACAAATCTTAAGCCGTTTACTCAAGTATGCTAAAAATTAAAATATTAGTCGATAATTAATCTTGGGTATCAGGATTTCCCAAAACTATGGCAAGCATAAGGCTAGGAAGCTCGTGTGGACCGGGACAAAAACACCGAACACGAGAGTCTTTAAAAAATTTTGGGTCAATCCCTACCAAACATCATATGTACAAACAACAAGAATCGAAGAGTACAAGCCTCTTCACATACATAGAAATAAGAAAGAACTCTAGAAGGATAAGCTGGGGTGCTCCAACGATGGCTTTGTTTTTTTGGTGAAACCGTAGTCACATAGCTTGACTCGATCCCGAACTTTATCGTCTTGGGAGATAAGTTTTGGAGATATTGGGACTTACCTGGGTGGTAAGTCCCCTCCGAAGTAATGCTTACACAATGAACCATTCACCTCAACGTTTGGACCCGGGTTGAGATATACTCGTATTGGTTTGTATGGAAAACCTTTGGTATGGTGAAAGGTGCCGACAACGAGTTTTAAACTTTATTCGAGAATAACTTTAGACGAGGTTGAAGAGTAAAACTTGATCTCCAACATGTAATGCTGGTTTTTGATCTTTGAGTCGTAATAAAGCTTCTTGTCTCTCTTTAATATGTCAAAGATTCTGTAAGCTGATCACGAAGTCCATTAGTTCATTAGTTGAAACTTTGGTGATCACCCGCGGTTTTAGATCGAAGTTGCATGTTTCAAAGGGCCCCAAATGCTTTATGTCTAATCGTAGGTAATGGGCAAGACTTCCGTATACTAGTTTGTAAGGCGTGCAATCCAATATTGAAAGTTACAATAAACTAAAAGTTTACATTTAAAAGCTAAAATTACAAGCTACTTTTATACTTAAAGAAAAAAAATACAAGAAGAAAAGATAAATCATGTGTGTGTGAGCTGAGGCCTCTATTTATAGCTCAAATGAGAAGCTTCTAGCCTTCCCATTCTGTTAGACGTTCCTCTGCACCTTCACCCTTAGATCCTCTCAATCATTGTAGAGTTAATTTTGGCCATTGGATCATCTTGGGATTACACGGATTGCCAGCTTGGCAATCCGTGTTAAGACTCCTTGTGCTTTCTCTCTGAGTGAGTCAAGTGTAAGAATCATCATTTCTTGTGCTTCTTTGCCTTAGTTGTGATCCTCTCTTAGTGGGTTTAGCCAATAGGATGCGAGGAATGATGCAATCATTTTTCCATGTCATTAATTAATACTTGAATAGTCCTTTCTGCCCCTTAATTGAGCTTTGCCCTTTGTTTTACCTTTTGGTTAATTGTAGGAGACGATGAACAGTAAACTGTTCATTGGCGCCTTTTTATAACTGAAAACTGGTAAAAGAGATTTAAACTTTGGGGATATGGCAAAGTAAGTCCTTCTCTTTGGTTTATGAAAGTTTAGGTGTTTTAAACATTTTCCAAATATGGCAGAATTTGCCCCTGGACTTAGTTATAAAAGGTAATAGGTTTTAGGGTTTTGGGCCGGGTATGGGCTTTGGATCCGGATGAGGTTTAAAGGGTAATTAAGGGCCTATTAGGCCTTAGGGATTATTTGTGTAACTTTTGGAACTTGGGGGGACTGAAATGGAAACATTGGGATTTTTGTCTTCTAGTGGTTGACTTTTGTTGACCAAGGTTTGACTTTCTTTGACTGTTTGACCACTTTTGACTGAAGCTTGACCATAGTTGACTTTTCTTGGCTTCGGCTTTGAATCCTTGGCTTCTTTTGTGCTCTTCTGATTCCCGTGTCCGTGTTTGTCCGTTTTTGACGGTTTTCTTGTGATTTTTGTCTTATCCGTACCTGCACACACAAAACACAAAAACAAGTATATCTTTGCCATTTTAAGTGTGTTTTTGGTCATTTAGGGTTATTTTTGGTGTTAACGGATATGTGTATTTTACACTTATCAAAATTCCCCAAACTAAACGATTGCGTGTCCTCACGCAATATTACATGCCTTATAACCAAATACCTCGGTGCCTCCCACAAAGCGCTTTGTTTTTGGTAACCGAGTCACATAGCTTGACTCGATCCCCAAAAAATTCATTCCGTGTTTTGGAGAAAACAAATGGAAGAGAAAATCTCAATCGGGCTTTCATTAATGTTTGGATAAACATTAAAGCACATGAAAGTTCCATCCCGATGAGATGCCACCGGCTCTAAGTGGAGATGCCGGGGTCAAAAATGGTGTCTTCATTCCTGGTGAAGAGAAGTAAAGGAGAAACCTCAGGGTAGGTGAGAAACGGGAGAAAAGTCCGAATGAAAAATGTGAAGGAATCGTCAACTTCAACATTAATCTCACCTCCCCCTGGGTCAAAACATTCGTCTTCATTAAGCTCATCAAAATTGTTTATCACGGGCACATCGGGCTCAATGTCGACGGTAAAACGCTCATATTCGGGAACAGAAATATCATCGTTAAGCAAGTTGTCAAGAAAAATAATTTCCTCTTCTGAATCAAAATCACTCTCAATACCCGGTGGTATCGAATCATCCGGGCCAGGAAAAATATCGATCTCTTCCCTATGAGAGTCACTATCCTGAACGGAGATAGGAAATGTGGGAAGAGACTCGATGATCGTATTTGGACTAGCATGAAAATTTTCCGGCGACCGAGAAGATGAATTTCCGCATAGCAACCACATTCGACTAATATATTCCTCGTGCTCTTTAGCAATTCTTGAAGGATTTGTGATGATTTCACCGGCGAACTCATGGTGGAGAGGATCATTCTTGGGAGAAAAAGTTATCAAAGTATCATGGTCGGATTCATTTTTAAAGTGTTGTGGCTCATGATCGAAAAACACTTCGGGAGAGAGATTATGGGTGGTATCATCACTAAGCAAACTCTCAAGATAGAATACGTCTCCTTCTGAGTCATAATAACCTTCCTCAATATTAGTAGAAACTTCGATAGCTAGAAAAGCATCGATCTCATCATTATCGCCTCCTGGGTCGAAACACTCATCCTTATCGAAAAAAGGTGTGTTAAGTAAAATTGGCTCATCAAAATTAGAAACATTGGAGTCCTTGCTCTCGACATCCTCTAACATCTCGTTAAAGAGAAGATTAATGTTACTGGAGTTGTGATTGTCATCAAATTCAAAAAGAGGGTTTGAATAAACTTGAAAATTTTCTTCTTGAACATCCTCCTTAAGAAATGATTCATCATCTCTAGAAGTTAAGTTGTCCTTAGAACCGAAGAGAGGATTCGAGAAAATCATGTTATTATCGCAAAAAGTCAAATCACATCCTTTGTTATTATCGAAGGTATCCTCGGACTACCCTTGATGTTAGTGATTTTCCAAGAGATGGCTTGTCTATGTGATTGAATCATCCTTGAGAAAAGCCTCTATTTCTTCCAAAATGAAATCACTTTCCTCGAACGGAGTGATGGAAAGAAAAGAGTCAGAAATAATAGGCTCAAAAGTCATGGTGGGATTGCCACCCGAAGAATTATTAGAAAAACCTAACACTTCTTGAGAATACTCCTCACAAGCAACATCAATGACGTCAATTCGGTTTATCGACATATCATCATATGTAGAGGAGTATCTCGTAGTTTGATCGAGATTAAAAGTTACGGCTTCGTCATTAACCCGAAGGGTTATTTCTTCTCCATAAACATCAATTAAAGCACGACCGGTCCTCAAAAAGGATCTCCCAAGTATGAGAGGAACCCGAGGATCGGCTTCAAAATCAACAACAACAAAGTCGGTAGGAAAGTGAAACTTTCCCACTTTGACAAAAACGTCTTCGGCGAGTCCTTTAGGACGAGTAATGGATCGATCCGCTAATTCTAAAGTCATCCGCGTGGGGGTAAGTTCGGGTAGGGAAAGCTTTTTCCAAATGGAAAGAGGCATAAGATTTATGCTCGCGCCAAGATCGGCCAAGGCGTGACATACATCCATTCCCGGGAAATCACATGGTATAAGAAACTTGCCGGGATCTCCAAGCTTTTCGAGAAGCTTTTTGAGGAGCATCGCCAAACAATTCTCGTTCAACGGTATCTTAGCTAATTCAAGCAACTTTTCCTTATTCATGAGCAAATTCCTAATCGTGGGAGCAAATCTTGGCATAAAAAACAAAGCGTCTGAGAAGCAAATGTCAAAGCGTAAATCTTGGAACATTTGAAAAATCTTCTCTTTTTGATAAGAAGCTTTTTCACGGAACTTCTGATCATTACGTCGTGAAGGATATGGAATATTCGGCTTAGGTAAAGTCTTCAAAACATCGGGTTCTGGAATCGGAATGGGGATAACCAGAGGTGGGATGTGAGTGATACTTCCTTGGAAATTTGTTTGCTCTTTATCCGTTGTCTCCTCAGTTTCTCGTTCCACTACCTTTTTGGGAGAAGGATTAGTAGGAATCGAGGGTCCCTCGTAAGCAAACAAACTGGAGTAGTGATCGCTTTATCTCACACATTCGGGGTTGGAATGGTATTACTCGGGAAGAGTACTCTGAAGTTGAGGCATTGGTTTTGAAATAATCACTTAACATATTTTGGCAAGTTAGTTTGAAAAACTATTTTGTTGATTCATCAAGACGGCTCGTTGAGGTCTTCGCATCGTGTTTTGAATTTTTTCTTAAACTTCTTCCCCCTTTCATCAGAGTGGTTGGGTGATTTGATTTTGCATGGTTTCTCTTCATTTGCTCATTTTTCCTCTTTGTAACTTGAAAAACTCATTTGAAAAACTTTTGTTGAACTTGATCTTAGAGAAACTTGAAAAAAAGGTTTGGTTTTTGAAATCCTTGATTTGAAAAAATTTGGCAGCTGTTTATTTTGAGCTTGATAAAAACCTCTGATTACCGTGGGGAGGAATATTATTTCCATGATTAAAATTATTTCCACTTGACCTTGATTTTGATTTAAACTTATTTTGACCATCTGTTTTGCAACGGAGCAAAACCCCCCCCTTTGGTGGTTTTGCCATTTGATTACTATACATGGTTCGTTGGAGGGAACTTGATTGTAAGTTACCCGTTGCCGCACTAACACTGCTTGTTTGTTATCGGTTTTTCGGACAATTGTACCAAGCATATGACGGCCCACTACAAGTAACAGTTTATTTACCGTCAACACGCTTATTTTTAACCGGTGGAGTGGGGGGGGTGGTGGTGGTGACAACCTTTTTTAGAAATACAATCTCATACTCAAGGTCGATACAGTTGGTCCGCAGCTTATTCCAATTCTTCAATGCAGTTTTACTTATACACCTTTCCCTAGTAAAGAATGATAGCGTTTCATACTTAGGTTATATACATGTTCGATGGATGGTAACGTGGTATTATCGAATCGGTGTTTTTGTTGGTCTATTTTGTGACCATGTGACATTAGAGTGGTGGCTCGTCTACTATTTGTGGGCCTCCGACGCACAGGCCCTGTGTAGGAGGGCAGGGTTAGGGAGAGGTGTAGGGGGCGTTTTACGGGAGTTTGGGTGCATACTCGTGGAGGGTGAACTCCTTATAGCCGTCTGCGCGGTTGAGGACCAAGCTCTAAGCATTTCCTTAACATCCTTCCAATGCTTCACTCCTAAAAGTCCTCCTTTTGAATTATTTTTGTAAAAAAAAAAAAAAAAAAAAAAAAAAAAAAATAAAAAATAAAAAAATAAAAAAAAAAAAAAAACGGAGAAGAAAATTTCATTCTTTAAGTGAGTGGTTTTCGAAGGAGGAAAAATTGATTCACAAATTTAGTAACGAGATCCTCCCAAGTCAAAATAGAATTAGGTGGTTCTTTCTCGTACCACAATCTTGCGTTCCCCTCAAGCGAATATGAGAAACATCATAAGCTTAATAACATCATTCGGTACATCTCCTAAATCGTTAAAAGTAAGGTAATCCTTTTGATATATTGATATGGCATGGGGATATTTTCCTCTCTCATATGTTGGGGTGGATAGGGGTTGCTTGATTAGTTGTAACAAATTCGTCTTAATCTCAAAATGTTCGCATTAAATTTCCGGTTTTTTTTTTTAATACGATATGCTTCTCCTACCCTTCGTGGGTGCACAGGAGTAGTAGCTCTTCTTTGTACGTTCCGCCATGGGTTTGCATACTTCAATGAATTGTTCGAAGCTCGGGTCGAATACGTTTGGTTGTGCACGTCCGCTTGGGAGAAGGCGAGCTGGTAAGGGGGGTCGGGCTGTGAGTTTGGTGGGGGTTTTTTGTGTTTTTTTGGGCGTTGGGAGTGGGGGATGGATACAGTTTATTTTATTTTGGTTTTTGGTGTTGTCTTTTTAGTTTGGTGTCGTGTGGGGTTTTATTGGTTTTTGGTTATTTGTGGGTGGGGGGTACAGTTTGTAGATTATTTTTAGGTGGGGTTAGCAAGGTTTGGGTTTTGTTGGGGTACTTTTGTGGGGTTGCGGCGATCCGTGGGAGGGTTTGTGGGTTTGCTGTATTTAAGTGGTAATATTTCGGGATGATTATAGTGGGGGATTCGATGGGGGCGCGGGATAGTTTGTGATGGGAGTAGAAGGCTGTGGGGTGGTGGGCGGGGTTTTGGGAGGCTGGTGGGTGGGGGGGGGACGGGGGTACTTCGGGGTGTTAATGGGTGTGGGCAGGTGTGTCATAGTTAGGCCTCCTATCGGCGGGATTACGGGGTTGGTGTTTATAGGGAGTTTTCTTGCAGGTCATTTGTGATTTGTGGGGGGGGGGGGAGGTGGGTGGGTTAGTGAGTAAAGAGTGTAGTTTTTTTTTTTGTTTTTGGTAGGGGGGCGTAGGCGGGTGTGGGGGTTTGGGGGGCGCGGGGTGGGTTGATTGGGCTTAAAAGAGTTTCGGGGTTGAACGTACCTTATACTTTAGGTGTCGTCTCTAAACCACGATCGAATAAACAGCAAACAGAAGAATCTTAATCAAAAATCCCCTGTATGGCGCCAACCACAAAATCTTGGTGTTATGTGTTGAATAGTTTAATACGTAAAAATATTAATATCTTAACAGTATAGGGAAGGGAAATTTCCAATAAAACTACCCTTGAGAGACAATACGGTTTAAAAATCAGTAGGGGAATATTTCTATTCCACAATAAATATCTACAGTGTTAACGTGTGTTAGTGTTGTTGTTACAGTCCGGGTAGTTTGTTGCCCCTTAAATAAATAGTACTTATAAAAATTGAGGAAAACTCCTTTAGTTATTGGGACAATGACGGAATTGGATTCGAAATGAAGTTGTTTTACTAAAATCTACTAATAGTGAAGCAAAATTATAAGGCTCTATTTAATGACCTACATCTATCGAAAAAAAACAAATAAAAAAAAAGGGAAAAAAAATAAAAAAATAAAAAAAATAAAAAAAAAAAAAAACAAAAAAAATAATCGATTGATTTTAAGGGGGGAAATAAATAGAGTAACAACGGGGAAACAAATAAGCTTAGAACACTGAAATTAACCCTAAATACTTTTCTAAACTTATTCTAATTCTAATTACTATTTAAAAGTAAAAAAAAAGCTAAGGGAACATTTCTAACCCGAGATTCAATTTAGCCAAAAAACGAGAGCGGAGGAAGGAAAAACTAGAACGGGGATCGAAATCCAACGTTCCTTTAAAAAAGTGATTTTTCAAAATAATTAACCTACGGAAAAAGTTTAATTTCAACCTCAATCCTAGAGTATGCATAAACAGAAAATGTTTATAAAAAGAAAATTATTTTTTTGAATTTAATTTGTATCTATTTTTTATTTGATTTTTTTAAAGTTTTAATAACATAAATTTAATTCACGAAAAGAACAAATAAAATGTTAATACTTTTTTAAGCTAAAAAAATAAATCCTCCCCACAATAATTTTTATCTAAAAAAAAAATAGCTTATGTAAGAAGACAGGGGGGTATGCAAGAAAAATGAGATAATCCCTTATATAATAGGGCAAAACTAATAAAGCAGGAAAATTCAATAAGCTTTCGAACGTGCTTATTTATATTAAAACTCAAACAAAAAAAGGGGTTAAAGTTTAGATTGCTTGCAAAGTTGGAGTAATATAATAAAAAGTCCAAAGGGCACATTGGTTCAAGGTGTGTGTGTTGTGAGGTTTATAAAGGGTTTGGAGACTAGGTTTGAGGTCGGGGGGTTCGAGTTTTGCTCACCCTGTGACTTCCTTGGTTTCCCTTTTTTTTATTTTGCAAAAAAACTAAAAAAAAAAGTGTTAAAACAGCTTATAATAAGCTATTTTTGTGAAAACAACTTTTCTAAAAGCTAATCAATAAGCCATTAAATGAGCTTAAAACAGACAGAAAGTACTTAACTACTTTTTTTTACTTTTTACAAAACTTAATAAGCTAGAACTATAATAAGTAAAGGCTAGAACCAAATAAGCTATAAGTGACCTAAAACTAAAACTATATGCTAGTCTATACTGATATAAGCAAAAGAAGGGCAATAAGCTGGAAAAAAAATAAACAACATGGACAATACTGCAAACCAAACAGGCTGAAGGCAACTTAGAGCTTAATTTTAAGTACTCTAATGGAACCTTATGGCAAATCAGTTTATTACCTTACAAGTTCAGCTAATAGATACTTAAAAAAATCCAGCAAAAACATTTTGAATTTTAAATGACACTAAAAAGGTGGATAATGTGAAAAAAGCTACCTGAGTTATTTTTAACTTTGATTTGGTTTTTTTTATGAAAAAAGACTAAATAAGCTAATACCTAACTAAATAAGCTATGAACGCAACATTTAACTATTAAAGCTAGATTTAAACAACAACATAAACAAAACTTAAGTTTTAAGATAGAAATATCAAATTAAGCTCTTTGCACCAATAAACTGGTTAACCCAAACAGTTCTAAGGGTAACTTTTGAGCTTTTATTTTTTTTCAATAAGCTAAGGATCCTTATGGGACTTTTGGCTTTATACACTATAAAGGAGTACATAAAATACTACTTTAAAACAATTAATTGAAAAACATTTTGAAATTTAAATGAATATTGAAAAATTCTAATTGAAAGCTGCTATTAACTCAGTAGAGCTGAGTATGTTTTTATTTTCTAAAGTTAATATGCTGATTTTCTAATTAATTTTTATAATGTTAGCAATTTGAAATTCATTTAAAACAATTCTGATTTGTGGTATACGGTTTTTAAGTTTGCCTATATTTCTTGTTCATCGGTTTTTGTATATATATATATATATATATATATATATATTTACAAAATTAACCCTTTAATTATATTTTTAAAACATTAAACCTTTAACTTTCAAGTATGACAAAACAACCCCTGAAGTTTAACTTTAGGATAATTACATTTTCAGCCCCTCTAGTTATATGTTTCAAGAATTTACAATATATACCCCTTTGCATGAAACCATTTGCGAATTAAGTCCAAAAACCATAATATTGATATTTTTGATTTAGAAATCAATTTTGCAGGTTATAGCTTATTACTATAAGCTAAAATAAGTAACTTTTACGAGCTTATAGCTTATGAAAAGAGCTTGTGAGCTTAAAAATCCAAAACGGGTTCGTTTGGTTTAAAAAGATTAACCCGATGGGTTTAAGGTTTTAAGATTAGTTTTCAAGCTTATAGAAATGATAAGTTAGCTTATTAGAATAGCTTATTAAATCAGCTTATGGCTTTTAGCTTGATAAGTACACGAAATGAGCTTTTTAGGGTTTTAGGGTGCGTTTAGGGCATGGTTTGGTTTAGGAAAACCAAACAAATGGTTTTTATGATTCAAGGCTTATACAAGTAACTTAATTATAGCTTATACAATATCTATAATGATACAAGAGCTTATGGAACAAGATAGAAAGCTTACTAGTACTTGAAATGATGAAAATGGGTCGAATGGAGCAAAAACAACTCGAAAACTTAAAAGATGAATCAAGAGACTTCTTTCTTCTTGTTTCTTGGCTTCTACTTGCTGTATACTTTCTTCTTAATCTTCCTTGGACTTGTTTAGATCATGACTTGAGGTAATATGAAGCTTTGATGGTGAATTTGAATGTATGTGTATGTTTCGGCTTATATAGGGCTTGAAATGGAGTAGTGGCCAAGTTTACTTGGTGTGGTGGCCAAGGTAAGTGAAGTAGGGACCAAGTAATAGTAGAGTGGTGACCAAGGAAGGCTATGGAGTAGCTATGCAAGGTGTATGGAGGTGGTGATGGTTCGAAAATCAAAGGAGGTGGCTAGGTGGTTTTCTTGGAGCTCAAGGTGACTAGTAGGTGATTCATGGAGGTGCTTGGGTGCTAGGGTGGTGACAAGGTGCTGAAGGTGGCTAGCAAGTAGGTGGATCATGGTGGAGTTAGGGTGGTTGCTTGGTTTAACTTAGTTTAGAACTAGTTTAGGTGTTTCGGGTAGATTAGGGTTTTCGGGTTAGGATTTATGGTTTTGGATGAGCTAGGGTTTTAGGATTAGGGAGGAAATTGTTTAAATGTTGTGCTATATGTGTTTGTAACTCATGCTTAAGAGCTTATACGAAATCTAGAATGAAAATGGAGGGAAAATGAGCTTATTTTGAATATCATGCATGGTTGGCTTGTACATTGAGCTCAAATGAGTTGTACTTTGATTTAGGAGGGAAAATGTAATTTAAATATTATGTATTGATCACTTGTTCACATGCTTGAAGGCTTGTACATTCAGTTTGTATGTAAACATTACATGAAATTAGGGTTTTGATTTAAACGTTAACGTATAATATCCGTTTTATAATAACGTTTTGGAAAGTACGTATGATAAAATAGAGTTTAAAACATATTGCTTGACATATTATAACGTTTACTGGCTATAAACGTTGATGAAATTGGCATAGGTAGGTTGCGTGAGCTCGTTTACTTAGGTTATGCAAGTTACGTTACATAATAGGTGGAATAAAGCAAAAATATTCTCGTGAAAATGGTTATACTTTATTTAATAAGTAGATATTACATTGATGACAATTGAATCTAATTTAATAGATGGATAATTACATAGATGAAAATTGTGAGTTGTTATAATCGCCCAACTTTGAAAGAAATCTCATCTCGAGATTTAGTTGGATGCCGGAGTGATGTTTAAAAGTAGATGTGGATACTTGGCACGAATTTGATCTTCATGTTCCCACGTAAATTCTGGTCCTCTTTTAGAGTTCCATCTTACTTTGACTATAGGAACACGACTTTGTCTTAGTTTCATGACTTCTCGATCCATGATTTCCACTGGTTCTTCTTCAAAGTTGAGTTTGTCATCGAGCCTAAGCTCTTTCATTGGAATGACGAGGGATTCGTTAGATAGGCATTTCTTTAAATTAGAAATATGGAAAGTATTGTGGACATTATTGAGTTCTTCAGGAAGTTCAAGTGTGTATGCCACTGGGCTGACCCTTTTAAGGATCTTAAATGGTCCAATGTACTGGGGGTTAAGCTTTCCTCGCTTTCCGAATCGAATGACACCTTTTTGAGGTGCTACTTTCAACATAACACGATCTCCAACTTGGAATTCCAAAGGCTTTCGCCTTATGTTGGCATAACTCCTTTGCCAATCTCTTGCAACTTGCAAGCGTTATCGGATTTGTACTATCTTTTTGGTGGTTTCATGGATTATCTCTGGTCCCGTGAGTTGGACATCTCCAACTTTAGCCCAGTAGACAGGTGATCGACACTTTTGACCATAAATTACCTCGAATGGTACTGCCTTAATACAGGCATGGTAACTGTTATTGTAGGAAAATTCTACCAGTAGTAAGTGTCTTTCCCAACCTTTTCCAAAATCTATAACACAGGCTCGAAGCATGTCTTCGAGTGTTTGGATGGTTCTTTCACTTTGTCCATCAGTTTCGGGATGATATGCCGTACTCATGTCTAATTGAGTACCCAAAGGATTCTGCAATGATTGTCAGAATCTAGATGTGAAATGACTGTCATGATCCGATATGATGGATATTGGCACTCCATGCCGTGAAACTATCTCCTTTATATATAACCTTGTAAGGGTTTACATACTATCTGTTGCTCTGGTGGGGATGAAATGTGCTAATTTTGTAAGGCGATCTACAATGACCCAAATTGTGTCATGTCCGCTTAATGTTTTGGGTAGTTTTGTAATGAAGTCCATCGTTATTCTTTCTTATTTCCATGTAGGAATCTCTGGTTGTAT
This sequence comes from Tanacetum coccineum, assembly GCA_026074375.1. Lineage (NCBI taxonomy): Eukaryota > Viridiplantae > Streptophyta > Magnoliopsida > Asterales > Asteraceae > Tanacetum > Tanacetum coccineum. The sequence continues at coordinate 6,605 of BQNB010036595.1, read as the reverse complement.
CAGTAAGCCGGATGGCTTCTGACATTCTGCTTTAACTCTAGAGCATGTCAAACACTTGTCAACATATTCTGCGATGATTGCCTTCATGTTAGGCCACCAATAGAGTTTCTTTAGATCCTGATACATTTTGTCAGAACCTGTGTGAATAGAATACTTCGATTTATGAGATTCATGCATGATCAAGTCTCTCAAATTACCAAAGAGTGGTAACCAACTTCGATTCTTGATACAACGAGTTCCATCAGGACGTACTTCAAATGCTTTGTCCATTCCTCGTAGGTTCTTAGTTTTGATGTTCTCTTCTTTGATTTCCTTAGTTTGGGCTTCGAGGATTTGTGATGGTAATTTTAGGTGAAGGGTCATGACTAATGCCCTGACTCGGAGTGTTTTGATTTGTTCTTTCTGGCTTAAGGCATCTGCTATAACATTTGCCTTTCCAGGATGGTAGCGAATCTTACAATCGTAATCTGCGAGCAATTCTAACCAACAGCGTTGTCTCATGTTCAACTCCTTCTGATCAAGGATATGCTGAAGACTTTTATGATCAGTGAACATAGTACACTTTGTGCCATACAGATAGTGTCTCCAAATTTTAAGAGCGAACACAACTGCTCCTAATTTGAGGTCGTGTGTGGTATATTTTTCTTCATTAGGCTTGAGTTATCGGGATGCATATGCAATAACTTTTTTCTTTGCTTTTATTCAATGCTCCAGACCTTGTGGGATGCTCACAGTAAATACAACAATATCGTTGTTTAACTCCTAGTCTATGCTAATATTAGAGCTTCCCATAGCTTTTTTTTTACAGTTAGAAAGCTGACTCTTGGTCTTCTCCCCATATATACTTCGTGTTTTTCTGGGTTAATTCAGTCAAATACTTTGCAATCTTTGAAAAATCTTTGATGAATCTCCGATAGTAGCCGCCGAGTCCTAAGAATTGGCGTACTTGCATGGGTGTGGTAGGAGATGCCCAATTCTTAACTGCTTCAATCTTGGCGGGGTCAACGTGAATTCCTTGACTATTAATCACATGCCCGAGAAATTACACGATACTGATCCAGAAATCACATTTGGAAAACTTAGCATACAATTTTTCCTTTTTGAGTAATTTCAAGATTATTCTCAGGTGATCCGCATGTTATTCTTTGTTACGAGAGTAGATGAGAATATCATCAATGAATACTATCACAAATTTATCCAAGTATAGTTTACACACACGATTCATGAGATCCATGAATACAGCAGGTGCGTTAGTTAAACCAAACGGCATCACTTGGAATTCGTAGTGTCCGTACCATGTTCTGAAAGCAGTCTTAGGAATATCTTCATCCCTGACTCTCAGTTGGTGATAGCCTGGTCTTAAGTTAATCTTCAAGTAAACACTCGAATCTTGAAGTTGGTCAAATAAATCATTGATCCTGGGTAATGGGTAACGATTCCTTACGGTGAGTTTATTCAGCTCCTGGTAATTGATACACATTCTAAAATATCCATCTTTCTTTTTAACAAATAAGACAAGAGCTCCCCAAGGCGAAGTACTCAGTCGGATAAAACCTCGGTCTGCTAACACTTGTAGTTGGTCAGATAGTTCATGCATTTCTAAAGGAGCTAATCTGTAGGGTGCTCGGGCTACTGGTGCCGTTCCTGGAATTAAATGGATTTGGAATTCTACTTGGCGAACCGGATGAAGGCCAAGTAGATTTCCAGGAAAGACTTCTAGAAATTCTTAGACTACTAGTATATCTTCCAATCGTTTCTCGTCTGACTTCTTTTCCATTACTTGGGCTACAAAAACTTGATATCCCCTGGATATATACCTTTTGGTTTTTATACAGGATATGAGGCTTAGTCGGGTTTTACTTCGATCACCTCGTGTGATTAAAGTTTCACCGTCGATGGGGATGTGGACGACTTTCTCGTCATAGATAATTCTAGCAAGATACTTGGATAACCAATCCATACCAATGATGACGTCGAAACTTCCGAGTTTAATCGGCATGAGATTAATTTCGAAAGGTTGGTTTAACAAAATCAGGGTGCAACCCTGGATGACGGTATTAGTGCTTACTAGGTCTCCATCGGCCATTTCTATGTCGTAAGTAGTATCTAGTGTAATTGGTGGGATATTAAGTTTAGAAGCAAGAGATATGGATACAAAACTTTTATCGGCTCCTGAATCAAATAATACTTTAGCTAGATGTTGGTTTAGAAGGAACGTACCCGTGACTACGTTCGGGTCTTGGTGAGCGTTCTTGTCCCTCAGCAAGTATGCTCTTCCATGGGCATTGTTGTTTGCCTTTGGGCACTGGTTTCTGTAATGTCCTTTCTCTCCACAGGCATGACAAGTTACTAACACTGGCTGCAGGTTGCTTCTAGTGGCTGGCCCTTTGTTTCTGCAGTTCCTGGTCAAATGACCTACCTTGTTGCAAGTCTGACACTTGACAGTGCAAGGTCCTGTGTGATGCAGGGTACATTTCTTACACAGGGGAAAGCTTCCAGTATACCTACTGTTTTCAGTTGGGGCGGCAGCATAAGCCCTGACAGTTTCTTGCCTTCTATTATGTTGTTGTTGGTGATCATTGTTGCGGTTGTATTGTTGTTGCGGTTATTTTGGTAGTTGTTGTTGGTAAAGGTTCTTCTATCATCAAACTTTCGTTTGTGATCATTGGTTCCTTGCACAGAATTATGCTTTGTTACTTGATCCATTTAACCATCTGAGTTTGGTTATTGGGCCTTTTCTAAACGTTTGAGGCTTTGATGCGTAAACATTTCCTTCGATATTCTGGGGTAATCCCCCGATGAAGATTCTCAATGAGTTTCTCTGAAATTGGCCACATAGTTTGGGGCTTAAGATTACAATTCCTAGAATCTTCTAACGTAAGTCTTGAGATCATTCCCTTTTATAGTTGGGTTGTAAAATTCATTTTCCATATTCTTGACTTCAGTTTGGGGGCAATACTTCTTTATTAAAAGCGTTTTAAATTCGGACCAGGTAATCTTCTAGGCTTCCTCTATTCCAATAGGCTGGGCGAATGAATTCCACGAGGATAAAGCTTCTTCAGTCAGAGTACTAGTAGCAAATTTCACTTTGCAGTCCTCGGTACAGTTACTACGGAGAAATACCGATTCAGTTCGTTCAAACCAGCGGATGAGGCCAACAGCGCCTTCCGTACCTTTGAAATTGAAAGGTTGGCAGCTCATAAACTCTTTGTAGCTACACTTTCTTGCTACAGGAGCTTCTCTTGGTCCAGTGTTCCTATTGGTATTGTTGTCATTCTGCCATGTAAGCAGCTTGTGCTTCCAGGCTAAGAAACACCTATAGCCAACTAGTTTCTTTGAGGGTGGGCATGAGTCATGGTTGGTGATGCAGATGTTGATGACCTCTTCGGAGCCAATTCTATCAAACTTTACAAGACACACTAGATTAGAATCTCATATAATGATAGTCCATATCACAAGTCATAGTATAATAATCAACAAATTTCATACTTAGTAATATTGAATTTATTTGACCATTTCATTGTAGGGATTCTCCATTTTGATGCAAAGTTTTAACAAGGGAAATTACACATCCTTTGATTTTACATTTTAGGTTTTAAAAGGTATAGCATTTTAGATTCGCACACTAACAAGCATTTAACTCATTAGGTTTCTCGAGGACTGGTTTACTTCTCAATGGTTGTGGTATGATACCGCGAACACTTAGATAACTCATTATGGATCATACCGTACATGAGCAATCGTAATATAGGACATAGGATAGACAACCACAATAAACATAAATCGGTATCATAAAACAGCGAGGTATAATAGAATCACCACTGTATTAAGTCATAAACAACTTGTCTACATATTTTACATAGTCAAAATTTGACAAGTGTCATTATTTATGCCACACATCCAAGTGGTTGGATTATAACAAAAGCTGTATAATGATAAGGATCTAGTTAGTAGTCTGGTGGTGGTGGGTCTCCCTTTGTGATTCTTGAGCTTATCGGAATCTTGTTTAGAAGATTCTTCATATCTGATCGGTGTCGAACCTGAATATCCTCGATGAGTATCTATAAAGTAGAAGTCCTGACGCGAGCAAGAACAATCTCGTCATCATGCCTTATTTGCTCTCTCTGAAATTCAGAAATCTGAGTACGGGCTTCTTGAAGTTTCGGTTTCTAGTTGGTCAAAATCTCGCTGTATGATTACTCGACCATTACCAAGACCTTCTATCTTATCTTTCATGTGTTCAAAGCGCTCAAGAGGGAGCTCATCTAAGTGATTCAGAATAGTTTTGATCTGTTCCTCATGACGTTCTAGACTCGTCTTATGAGAACTTTCTCCAATCTCAATACTAAGGTATGTAGGAGAAAATTAGTTAAAGGGGGTGATAGAAACGGGCTCGTTTCTTAGGTGGTAAAATCTCCTTGGAGGAAAGAAAATCTTGAGAATCAAACATTGGTGATAGTGGTAACACTAGAGATGAAGGCAAAACAGTTGGTCGCGTGCCAATTGAGCTTGTGGTAGTAGAATAGGTAATTCATTAATAGTAGCATTATATGCTTGCATAAACCTTTCATATGTGGTTCATCGTTGATAGGTGAGATGGCAAGTGAGGACAAAAGAAAACTTAGATAAATCTTTTGAGGATTTAGGAGAGGTGTTCCTGGTGAGGCTGGGGAAATAGTTTAGTGGAATAAATACATAAGTTATTTATCATAATAGTTATGTATCTTTACTACTATTCAGGAATGCAGTGGCACGGAGGACTTTCTTTGATAGAAAAGTGTTTTAAGTTAATGTTTTAACCTTGTTCCTCTATAAAACGTGGTCTTGATACAAATTTGTAACACCCCATATTTTACTTATAGCAGCGGACAGCTAATCTGGTATTACTTCATGAAATCATTGTCACAATAATAGGAATCGACTCAAAGAGACGTTTTGAAAGATAAGGTTATATTCATTATTCATCAGTTTTTTACCAAAAGAGGGCCAAAATACATTTCATAACATAAAGTTGAATGATAACGGTTTGGATGTCTCATGTCCAATGCAACTCTCGTGCCTTAAGATTGCTTAATTTACCTGAGTTAAACATGTAAATGGTCAACACAAACGGTTTAGAGAAATTTCACGTGTTTGTAATGTTATAGTGTGGAAATACCAAGTCATCATAAGTGGTAATAATTGCAAACGAATACAAATTATCATGGATAAACAGTATTATTGCCCTAAGTCATGCAAACAAACTTTAAAATCCGAAGTTTATGAAATGACTTGAAGGATCAACTGTCCTTAAGGGAAAGGTAACTTGCTCAAAGTATATCCTTTGATTCTCAAATATAGTGACGTTTGTTACCCATGTTCGGTTTACACCAACGGGCAGTCGTCACCCCTAATTAGATCTATTCTACACCTATTCACGTTTACTCGAAAGTGACTAAATGGTGGATGATTAAGAAAAAAAATATTGGACAGTGAAAGCTAAATTAGGCAATATTTTATCAGGATCATACCTGTTTGGAAACTCTTGTATTATGGTTTATTGCATGTACTACCACATCGGGATATGAAACACAGTATAGGTTGGAATTATGAACTCACCGTATCAGGTAGTTGTGATGATTTGAATATTTTAATTCAAATGTAGAGTAAACAGCCTCGTCACGCAAACTTGGGGTTAAATATGTCAAGGTCTTGTTTGATTGTTGATATAAAACTTTATATCATTAAGTGTATTGTTTTTGGTTTGATTTGATATTACAAACTTTATTTCATAAAGTTTAACGGTTTTTGGTTTGATAACTTGTGAAAATATGGACTATCATAATCCAGAGGTCATGTAGTAAACGTTTGAGGAGCTAGAATACTTTAAATCGTAAATCCAGCAACTCGTCAAAACGTCTACCCAAATGAAATCCCCTCACATGAAACTCCCTAGTAACGTGATATGTTATAGATTAAATGATAAGATTTTAAGTTTCTTCAAAAGCTAGTGGATGATAAATTATGTTAAATATTTAATATAATTATTTTATAGTGTTTCAATTGACAAATGATAACGACAAATGTGTTGGGTTTTAATAAAATCGAGTCTTATAATATTTAAATATATTTTTATAATTAATATATAAATATTGCATTTTATACCTTTGAGAATATAAAAATGACAATATATACCTTTGGTATATATTAATTTACAATTTTAACCTTTTACTTTATATCTTTAAATATTTAAACCTTTAACTTTCAAGTATGACAAAACAACCCTTGAAGTTTAACTTTAGGATAATTACATTTTTAGCCCCTCTAGTTTAATGTTTCAAAAATTTACATTATATACCCCTTTGCATGAAACCATTTGCGAAGTAAGTCCAAAAACCATAATATTGATATTTTTTATTTAGAAATCAATTTTGCAGGTTATAGCTTATTACTATAAGCTATAATAAGTTACGTTTATGAGCTTATAGCTTATGAAAAGAGCTTGTGAGCTTAAAAATCGAAAACGGGTTTGTTTGGTTTAAAAAGATTAACCCGATGGGTTTAAGGTTTTAAAATTAGTTTTCAAGCTTATAGAAATGATAAGTTAGCTTATTAGAATAGCTTAT